>JAHNEJ010000544.1:0-257332 GCA_022559845.1 Amorphophallus konjac
AAGCACAAATAGTGAGAATTCCCCAAAATTCAATTGCAATCTTGCACACACCGACCTTCAAGTTGGCCAGGTAAGAGGTAGGATCGTGGGAGGTTCCCCTTGCTTTCGCAAGCTCCTAATTAATGAACCACGAATCCACTTAGGCGTAGCCTTTTAACCCCTTGCATAGACACCAACCTTAGATGATGATACAAGCACAATATCCCTTCGGTTCCAACCACTAAGTGGGCTCAATGTTAGCTTTCTCACAAATCAACTTAAATCCAGCCCAAGCCCGCTACCAAATTTGTCCACTAGCCAGGAAAGAGGTGGGGTTGTGGGAGGCTCCCCCTACTTATGTAGGGTCCTAATTAATAAACCACAATCCCACTTAAGGCGTTTGCCATTGGACCTCTTCCCTAGACACTAGTTTTCAAATTGATAATGGACCTAAGTGAACCTAAATCTCAATGTGAACCCTAGGGCCGATGTCTACTGGATTTTATTAGGCTTAGGAAATGCAAAATGCGGAGTTGTGGTTTGTGGGCTAAGGAGTGGTGATCAAATCCCCACCTTATGTGATTATGGGTTTTGCCCTTAAGATAGTTTAAAATGAAATGCAACACCACAAAGTCAAACAAGGGGTTCTATGCAAATATGCATGTCACGTGATTAAGAAAAAGATAGAAGAACTCACCTTGCCCCCGCAATCTTCAATGATGTATTTAACAAAATTAAATGAAAAAAACAATTCTAACCTATATGATGCATGACCTAAGACATGGAAATGTGGTTGCTAGTCTTGAGATGAAGATTTTTATTAAAGTTCAAATGAATTTTTTTTTATTTTTATGAACCTATCTAACCACAAGATATGAAAAATGGAGAAAATAAACTCAAATGAAGTGTAGACACGCCATTCTTGACATTACAGTGAGTAAATCTCATATTACACTATGATACCCCAAGGCGGACTTCACATTTTTTATTACTCTGGTGATTTCCTATTTTTCTGAATTTTTTACATTTTTTTGAATTTTTTCGTGAAAAATCTTGGAGGTGTCCAGGAGACTGGACGCCTCCAAAAATTCATATATATAAAAATAATAAAAATAATAGAAAAATCATGGAGGCGTCCAGGCGCCTGGACGCCTCCATAAATAAAAATAATAAAAATTAGAAAAAAAATCATAGAGGCGTCCAGGCCCCTGGACGCCTCCATAAAAATGACAAAAAATGAAAAAAATAATAAATAAAAATATTTTGAAAGCGTCCAGGAGGCTGGACGCCCCCATGATTTGGCTCGCAGGCGTCCCTGACCACCGACTGACCGTTGCCCAGTCTGTCGTTTGAAAAGAATCCAAATGATAGAAGCGTCCAGGCCCCTGGACGCCTCCATCATCCAGCTCACGGGCGTCCCTGACCACTGCCCGACCGTTGCTCGGTTTGTCGTGTGACAAGAATCCAATTTATGGAGGCGTCCAGGCCTCTGGACGCCTCTATCAATCAACTCACGAGCGACCCCCGGCCACTGCCCGACCGTTGCTCGGTTTGTCGAGTGACAAGAATCAAATTATGGAGGCGTCCAGGCCCCTGGACGCCTCCATCAATCAACTCACGGGCGACCCCCGGCCACTGCCCGACCGTTGCTCGGCCTGTCGTTTGAAAAGAATCCAAAGTCATGGAAGCGTCCAGCCCCCTGGACGCCTCCATCATCCAGGTCACGGGTGCCCCTGGCCACTGACTATCCGTCAGCCGGTCGGATTGTCGTTTGAAAAGGATCCAAGTAATGGAGGCGTCCAGGCCCCTGGACGCCTCCATCTTCCAGAACTCTATAAATAGGGGCCTACCCCCCCTCGGTTCGGGGTCGAAAAAAGAGCGCCGGGAGGCTGTCGGATTCCATTCCTAACCCGTGGGTGTTTTGTAGGTGAGGTTCTGCCGGATTCCTGGGTGCCCGTGCTCGCAGGAGAAAGGCCGTCTTCGCCCGTCGCGCTCCCACGTCATCCCTACGCTACCGAGGCTCCGCCGGATCTCGCCATCGGCCATCCAATAAGCCATTCTCCTCTCTTTTTCCTTAGATATCTTGCATTCATCATATCGCATTTTTCACCCCCTTCTGGGGGAGTCTCTTCCTGTTCCTATGTTGGTATAATCACCATCCATCATAAGCGTTTTCCTCCTACTCGTGTCCGAGAGGGGTTTAAAAGACAACACCAACCAGGTGTGTGTCCGGCCGTCATTTCGTTACTTGCATCGCTAGAATTGATTGCTGCACCTTCGTCTTTCTGATCCACTTGTTATTTGTTTGTCGTTGTTTTGCAAGGGTACCCAAGGAAAGCCCTCCCCGTCGGCCGGCCGAAGGGGGAGGAAGAAGCAACCCACCATTTCCCGCTCTCGATGATTCACAGTTTCCGTGCCTCGTGCCAGGTACACGCGATCATTTCTTTTCATTGAGGTAACCCCTCTGGCGATCACATCCCTTTGGCATCCTACGTATGCTCTTTTCTCTGTTGACATGTTGCATGACCCCTTCCCCTATTAGCTTTTAGTTATTGCGAGTTTGTAGCCCGTCGCTCGCGTTTCTCGTTCCCTTTTGAGTGGATCTCCATTCGGCAGTCCACAGATTGGCGATCACGGTGGGACCTCAGTTGCTTTCTTTTAGTTACTCTTGCAGCCCTTGACTTGCTTTATCATCTTTTACGTGTTCTTCATCTCTCAGTTGCTTTCTTACAATTACCCTTGCAGCTTCTTGTGATTCATTTTATCATTTGTTGTGTGTTACCCTTGCACCTTCTTGTAGTTTGCCTTACCATCTCTTGTGCGTTGTTATACCTTGATCGTCTTGTTATTCTGTTATGCTCTATATATCTGTCAGCATTTCATCACATACGTCCATCCCTCTTTTCTACCTTTCTTTCTATTTCTTTCTTAGGATCACCCCCTCTTGGTGAAAGAAGGACTCTCCGTCGGGAATTCCTCTCGACGACTAGGATCTCTTTCACTGGGACCTCCATAAGTCCCCGACAGCGAAGGATTCCCCTTCGTTCACTGGGCAGGTTGTACCGTTGAAGTTCCCCGGAGCTTAGTTACCCCATTCGCGGTGAGTCGAGTGTCCCTAGTTCACACGGCGGTAAAACAAAGGTGCAACTAGGATTTTTGCACATTTTGTGTGAACTTTTACAATCGTTAAAAAAAAAAAGAGTTCAAACAAAAACAAAAAAGACGTAAAGCATCCACTTGTGTGTTAATCTCTGCTGCTTGTGTGCTGGTGTATGTTATTACGTTCTGGAAAAGTGTTAAGGATGGCCGAGTATGATTACGATGCTTTCGAGGCTAACGCCTTCGGCTATGAGCCTCAAATGCATGACTCGGGTCATGACTCTTACGTAGAATACAGCCCGGACCAGGGCTACCAAGGCGGGCCTCATGTCTACGCTATGGACGCTGGTCCATCCCACGAGTCCTCACATGAAGTGCCGAATGTTGCCGGGGATACATCTTCCCCCCAGGACATCTCCGCTCTGTTAGGTGTCCTCGCCAACACCCAACTCAACCCTGAGCAACTTCAGGCCTTCCAGGCCATTCTAAAAGGGAAGTCAGTCCCCCCCCTCCTGCGGAGCTGAGTCCGACTACAACCCCTGTCCAAGAGTCTATGCAGGCCATTCCCTCCTCCTCACCTCTCGGGCAGGCAAATCACCAGCCTCCCTCCTTCCAACTCCCCTCCCAATCTCCGGCGCAAGCCACCCTTCAAACACAAATCCCACCGGGCCTACCCGTTGGTAGACCCCAATATCCCTCCTGTCCTAGGTTTCCTTCTCAGGCCTCTGGGAGGCCTACCGCTTCTGCCTGGCAAGTGCCACCTTCACCAATTGACCCGTTCACCCAGTCCCTCTTGAATAAACTGAATAAGATGGACGAGCAATTCCGGAACTTACAAAAAAGGGTGGATGTGAAATCCACCCCTGAGGTTTCTCTGCCTATCCTACCAATATTTCGCCTTCCCCCTTCTGAGATGCCCACGTACCGTAGGTACAACGGCACTGGCAACCCCTCTACCCATTTGAAGGACTTCATGTACGAGTCCTCGTTTTGGCAAAATGATAAAAGATCTCTGGCATACCTCTTTAGGAGGTCATTAGATGGCCCTGCGTTGGAATGGTTCTACGCCCTAGAGCCAAGCGAGGCTGAGGACTTCGACGTGGTTCAGAGGAAGTTCCTACAGAGATACCGGGACCGAGTTGGCCCGTCTCTTTCTATCACCGACCTGGTCGCCGAAAAAATGAAGCCGGACGAAAATTTCGTCCAGTTCGCTGATAGATGGAGATCCCTGGCAGAAAGGATAAAGGATACCATCTCAGAGCCAGAGCAGGTGAAGATGATTATATCAAATGCTACCCCCCAGTTTAGGCATATCCTGGCAATGAACAAGCTTAACACCATGGAGGAACTGTACGAGAGGGCTCGGTATGTCCAGACGCAACTGAAAGATTCTCCTCTCATGCACATGTTCGAGCCACCAAAGCCGAAGGTGTTTAGGAAGCCGGGCACTGGCGTCCCAGGCGGAACGACAGAAGGGGTCGTGACGAATGAGCAAGTGAATGCGGTCAACGACGCTAACTATGTGGCAAACCCCAGGCTTCCACAAATGCCCCTGCTTCCTCTCCAACAAGGTTCGTTCCCTTCTCATCCTCCACCGCAAAGCAATCTCCTCCAGAACAATATGCCTCAACCCTTCCATCTTCAACAACAACAACAACGACCTCCTCAATATAATCAGGTTCCACCACCCGGGGATTATGGCCCCCAACAACAGAGGAGGCCACTTGGACCTAGGAGAGCTCATTACCCACCTTTGCCGGAATCGTTATCAGATATCTTCAATGCTCTCATGGCTGCTAATTTCCTCACCTTGCCTAAGGAGAGAGCCATATGGCCCACGAACGTCGACACTTCCAGATATTGTGTCTTCCATAGACAGCCGGGTCATACAGTGGAAAACTGTTTTCATTTCAGAGATTATATCTATGATATGAACGATGAACATCAAATAGATTGGGACGAAATGAGGCGATGCGTCACCATGATGAAGGCCAGGAGACCTCCTCCTAGACAGCAACAACAACAGCAGCAACCACAGCAACAACGACAGCTACAACAACAGCAACAAGCACCGCAACAACAACAACAACAGCCTCAGCAGGTACCACAACAGCAGCCAAACATGGGCATCCTCCAAAATCCACTACCAGAGCACCAGCAGCCCAATCATCAGGTGAACCCCATCTCCTCCTTCCCGGAAGTCGGGAGGGAGCAGGTATGGCACCTGGAAAATGCCTCTATTCTTTCCACCACCAACCCTATCATCATGCAACTCCCTTGTGTCGCCCGGGTAGCACCTCTTTCCCACCAACCCGCATATGCATCGCCTTCACCATTTCCACTGCCATCGTGCCCCCTTATTCGCACCCCAATAACCTATCAGCCGACACCCCCCGTTGCGCCTTCACACCTTCCCATCTCCTCTCACTCCTCCACTCCACCGCCCACCTCCACCGCAGTTGCCCCTATGCCCTCTAAGCCCCTTATCACCCGTCAACCGCGCGTAACCCCTTTTGCCCCCACAACACCGCCATCAATGCCCTCAAAACCACTCATCACCCGCCGCCCATCTCAAGCCTTACCCACCACCACCTTACCTCCACCTTCCAAGCCCCTCATCCGTCGTAACCCACATGGTGTTCCCCCTACCTCCGCCATACCTCCGCCTAGTAAGCCCCTCATCAGGACCCCTGCTCCCGTCATCACCCCTGCTCTACCAACCATTCCCCCGTCACTGCCCCTCAAACCTCTGCTGCAATCCACTGCTGCCCCTGTAGAGGTACAAAAGCCACAGGCAATGGTGCTCCGAAGTGGAAGGATTTTCCACAGGATTTTCCCCCAGGACAGTCAGAATCCCGAGCAGTCTCAGCAAGAAAAGGATGGAGAGCAGTTGGAAAAGTCCGTCCCTGGAACACAATATGATTTGCTGAAACACCTAGATAGGACGCCCGCTCGGATCTCCATCCTCGAGCTGCTCCAAAGATCCACGTCACATCAGGCGGCCTTGATGCAATATCTTCAAAGGGTCATGGTAAATGAGGACCTCCCCGCAGAAAAGATTTCGGCCGTTTTGACCCCAACGGACACACAACCAGCCATCATATTCCACAACTATGAGCTCGCTCCCAGGGAAGCTCGGAAGTATGCGTTGTGTGTCTCGATAAAAGTTAATGAGGTATCCGTAAACCCGTGCCTTGTAGACACAGGCGCATCCATAAACGTGATCTCCATGAGCACCCTTCGGATGTGCGGGGTTGACGAGGAACAGATCAGACCTTCCTCGATCACGGTCACAGCTTATGACAATAGCAAAAGACCACCACAGGGGATGATCATTCTGAGAGTAGGGCTAGGCCCTATGACAGTCTCCACGGAATTCCATATTCTCCACATGGACCCTACATTCAAGGCCATACTGGGTCGCCCTTATATTGAAGCCGCAGATGCCGTACCTTCCACCAACCATCAATGCTTGAAGTTTCCTTACAACGGAAGAATTATTAAGGTGGTAAGTACACCTGTCCTTCCCACGGTGGATGCTATCAACACCTCTCTACCCTCCGTTTGGCCGTCTCACCGGCCCATATTGTCGCTGCTGGATGTGCATGATGTATCTCACGTTCCGCTAGCGCCCAAGGAGCTGGTCAAGGTAACAACACCGCATCTCCCCTTTCACTCCAAAGGTTGGGAGATTATGAGGAACATCGGCTATCAGCAGGGCAGGGGTTTGGGCGCGCAACTGCAAGGTAGGCTGAAGCCGCCAACAGAAGTTAAGCCGAATCACAGGTTTGGTCTGGGTTTCAAAGGACCATTCAAGGCGGATTGGAAGCCCCTCACATGGACCCTAACAAACCACTTCAACAAAGGGCCCGTTATTCAGATGAGGGATTATCCGCTAGAAGCACGTGGGAGGTTACATGTTGTGTATTCAGCTGAAAGATATTCCAGGATTACCAAAAGAGGCAAGATCAAAGATCCAGAATGCGAATGGGACAAATGGTTCGATATACCGGATGTTTCTATTGCGCTAGGAAGGATGTTCTCGCCTCCGCAGCTCGAGGGGCCGTCATTGACCTCCGGAATGCCAGAGAATACCACCATTGTTGCCAAGGTTCCAAGCTATCCTTGTCCTCGCCAGAAGGACCTGGTCATCGGCGGATCTTCATCCGCTGTCACCATCACTATCGACGGTTTATCAGCCGTCATCTTCTCCGTTCACTCATCACAGCCACCGTTGCTGTCTTCTCCCTGGGCCAGACGATTGTCTGATGATCTCCCCAGGTCCCCCTCTCTTCTCGCATACCTGCGCGGACTTCTCGACCCACGTCAGGTCTTCAATCACGATCTGCTCCATGAGCCTCCCAACCCTCTAGCCATAACTACCTTCCTCTCCCCTACGATCTCTTTTCGTTGTTTTGTCATCAAAAATGAAAATGAAAAAAAAAACGTCAATTTTCAAACTCCCCAGCAACACATCTTTGTTGAGGAAACCTCCTACATCTCACATGGGTGCGTCTCGCTTCGCGAGCCACCCGTCCAAGGTCCGATGAGCGACCTTTTTCACCCCTCCTTCGAGGGGCCTGTCCCTGTACATTCTTCACCATCCCCTTCAACCTTCTCTCCTTCTGTAAATAATGTCAGTCAGTCTAGGTCAAGGGTAGTACCTAGGAAGAAATCCAAGGGTAGGCAGATCCCTCGTCGGTTCCTTCTAGATTTAGCCGTTAGGTGTCAGGCCCTCCTTGCCATCCCTCAGTTATTAGAAGATCCCATCCAGTTACCAGAAATGGAATGCGAGGATAACTGTGCAATTGATGAAGGGTATGGAGTTTATGAGATCACAGATGAGGAATACCCTAGTGAAGATGAGGGTGAAGAATATGAGGATGCGGCTGCCGCATATGCTAGTGGAGTAAGGAGATTCGACGGGCCGTCAGCCGCGGTAGAAGAGTCCACCAAGGAAGTGAACTTGGGAACTGAGGAAGACCCTAGGATCATCCTCATAAGTGATAATCTGCCACCCTCTGAAGAAGAGGCATTGGTCCAAGTTCTTAAAAAGTATAAGGACACGTTTGCATGGAGCTACGAGGACATGCCGGGGCTGGATCCCACCCTGGTCGAACACCGCTTAACTTTAAAACCAGGGGCCGTCTCGGTAAAACAAAGGTTAAGACGTTTCCACCCTCAAATGGCTCTAAAAATGAAAGAAGAGGTCGACAAGCTCCACAAAGCCAGGTTCATTAGAGTCGTCCTCTATCCCCAATGGGTGGCAAATATTGTCCCAGTCATGAAGAAGGATGGCAAAGTCAGGATTTGCATCGACTTCCGGGACCTTAACCGCGCGTGTCCAAAGGACGATTTCCCCTTGCCTCACATTGATGTGTTAGTTGATAACACCGCAGGTTATGAGACCCTTTCATTCATGGATGGATTTTCGGGGTATAATCAAATTCGGTTGGCAGAAGATGACCAGGAGAAAACGTCATTCACTACGCCATGGGGGACATACTGTTACGTGGTCATGCCATTTGGATTAAAGAATGCTGGAGCTACTTACCAAAGAGCCATGATGGCCATATTTCATGACATGATGCACATATATCTGGAGGTGTACGTGGATGATTTATTGGTGAAATCAAGAACCAGGGAAGAACATCCAAGGGTTTTAGCTAAGGTGTTGCAAAGATCAAGGGAGTTCCAACTGAAAATGAACCCGAAAAAATGTGTGTTTGGTGTGTCATCAGGCAAATTACTGGGTTTTATTGTGAGCAAAAGAGGGATTGAAATAGATCCCAACAAAGCCAAAGCCATCAGGGATATGCCGCCCCCTAGAAATTTAAGAGAAGTTCGAGGTCTAATTGGGAGGCTGCAGTTCATCCGTCGGTTTGTGTCTCAGCACTCACAAAGGTGTAGACCTTTCTACGAGTTGACCAAGCCGGGGGTAGAATTCCACTGGGATTCTAAGTGTCAGAAAGCTTTTGAAGGGTTAAAGGAATATTTGGCTAGTCCGCCCGTTCTCATCCCACCCAAACGGAGAGACCTCTGATCCTCTACATCTCAGTCTTGGATGACTCTGTGGGAGCCGTCCTCGCACAAGCTGATGAAGAAGGTAAGGAACGGGCAACCTACTACCTCTCCAAACTCCTCAACTCCTGTGAGCAGAAGTACACAATCATGGAGAAAACCTGTGCTGCCCTCGTTTGGGTAGTGCAGAAATTGAAACACTACTTCCTGGCTCATGAGGTCCATTTGATTGCTCGCATGAATCCCATCAAGTTCCTTCTGGAGAAATCCGTCCTGACGGACAGGCTAGCACGCTGGCAAAGTTTTCTCTCTCAGTTTGACATCACTTATATCCAGCAAAAGGCAATTAAAGGTTATGCCATAGCCGAGCATCTCGCTTACCATCCTCTTCCCAAGTTTGATCCTGTCCAATCAGAGTTTCCAGATGAGGAACTAATGTCCATCAACCAATCAGATGATTACATGTGGACGTTATATTTCGATGGAGCTCTGAATTCTCAAGGGAAAGGAATCGGCGTTGCCCTCCTGTCGCCTGAAGGCCTCACATTCCCACTAGCGTACCAACTCAAATTCCCAGTCACCAACAATATAGCCGAATATGAAGCTCTTCTAGCTGGCTTGGGACTCGCTCATTCTCTTCGTGTCACCGAATTGCGAGTCGTGGGTGACAGTCAACTCATTCTTCGCCAGGTGCTCACTAAGTATCGCACTCGCGATCCTAAGCTCAAACCATACCAAGAACTCACTGCTGCCTTTGCCAAACTGTTCACCAAATTAATCTTTGTTCATGTCCCTCGTCATCAGAATATCCTCGCTGATGCCCTTGCCTCGTTGGCTTCGGCCATAAGGTTCCCTCTAGGGAGATGGTTTAAGTCCATTTCCATCTACAAACTTCACGCACCTGCAATTGATGACGCTTCCTATGTGAACATCAAAGACAGGATAGCAAGGAAGATCCTACAGGAAGAAATCCGTGAGAAGAGGGAAATCATGTTGGCAGAGGCAGAAGAAGAGCTGACCGACGAGGAGAAACCATGGTTCTACGAGATCGTCAAATATTGCAAAGATCAGTCTTATCCCGAAGGAGCCACCACAGAAGATAAGAAGGCCATAAGGAGAGTGGCTCAGAAATACACATTGGTTGGGGGTCTACTCTATAGAAGGAGCCTTACTGGCATTCTGTTGAGATGTCTTGATGACGATGAGGTCTGGAAATGTGTAGAGGAGACACACTCGGGTGTGTGCGGTGGCCATGTGAACAGTCAGATGCTCGCCAAGAAGATCATTAGGCAAGGCTTTTACTGGCCCACTATGGAGGAGGATTGTGCCGTCTATGTTCGTAGGTGCGTCAAGTGTCAACTTCACGCCGATAAAATCCATTCACCATCTTCCTCACTTCATCCAATCTCCTCCCCATGGCCTTTCTCCATGTGGGCATTCGACATCATCGGTCCCCTAGGTGATCCCAATTCCCTCACTAAGCAGAAATCATTCATCCTTACTGCGACGGAATACTTCACCAAATGGGCCGAAGCCGAAGCTTATGCGGAAATCAAGGCATCGACAGTCTGCAAGTTCATCACGAAGAACATCCTTGCCAGGTTCGGCGTCCCGAGCACAATCGTCACCGACAATGGGCCACAGTTCATTTCTCAGGACCTACAGGACCTCTGCAAAAGGTACGCAATTGCATTGCATCATTCATCGCCTTATTACCCACAAGGTAACGGCCAAGCGGAGGCCACCAATAAAACATTGCTCAAAATCATCAAAAAAACCTGCGAGTCTAGTAAGTTTTCAGACTGGCCAGAAAAACTTATCGAAGCCCTATGGGCCTATCGCACTTCAATCCGTACCCCCACCGGGCAGACTCCATTTGCCCTTACTTATGGTATGGAAGCGGTAGTCCCGTACGAAACTCTGATCCCTTCTCTCAGGGTACAATTGGACGAGGAATTTCCCCTCGACGATCGTCGTAATTCACTCCTCGCCCAGTTGGAACTCTTGGATGAGAAGCGGCTGGCCGCTGCCGAACACGCGCGTGTGTATCAAAATAGACTCGCTCGCTTTTACCAAAAGAAAGTCGTTGAGAGAAAATTCAAAGTCGGTGAGATGGTCGTAAAAAGAATTTTTGTCAAACCTGGAGGGCCGCGTTCTAAGCTCCAACCCAATTGGGAAGGACCATTTGTAATTCAAGCCATATACCCTGGCAACGCCTACAAGCTAGTCAACGCCGAAGGGACCGAGTTATCCCACCCTTGGAATGGGCTTTATCTTAAGAAATACTACCCTTAGCACAAAACAAAAAAATGATGAAAAGATAAAAAACATCAAAAACAAAGAAATATTGAAAACCACTAAAAATATGGAAAATTCAAAATGCCAATGCCTGGTGGTCACCATGTAGTCAAGTCACTGCATCTAACCTTCATGATAGGATAGGGCCCATTAAGGCTTGGTAGGCACCGGGTCTTGGTTTGCCAGAACCGTGGAAGATCCCTGTCTGGCCACGTCGGCCTATGCTCGCTCGAAGGAAGCTAACATGTGCTCACTTATGTATTTTATTCAAAAAAAAAAACTTGGTAGCATCGCCTACGGTGGGAATCCACCCAGAAGATCTCCGGAAGCTGTAATCTTTATTCTCTTCTCTTCGACCAAATGAGACAGTCGGCGCCCTTAAAACGCTGAGCATGAGAAACCGAAACTTGAACCCCAAAAGCAAGTGTAGGATCCATTTCCTCGAGCATCGATCAGAGCACGAGAAGAGGGCAGTGTCCCCGCAGGCATACGAAAAGGGAGCCCACAAACGTCAAACGACTATATCTCCCTCACAAAAAGAAATACAAAATTAAAATCAAGAGAAAAGCCTGGTCGTGACCGTGCCTGTTGCGATAAACGGAACCCCTCAAAATAAAAGTATGAATCCACAAAAGGGGCCGTGGAATGTAAATGCTCGAGATTTGGTCCGAAGTTGTCCGAAGGGAAAGAGTTAATGGGCCCTTATTCGCTCGCCGGGTTAACGGCTTTGCCGGTCCTCTCAGGAGGTTTATCCCCTACACTCTTCCTTCTCCCTCTAAAGATGAAGGTTCGATGGAGTTTCTGAAGGGTGAAAACTGCCCAGGGTCTGCGACCTTATTTTAATATACACATTTGGTTGCCTACTTTGAAAAGCAAAAGCTATCGCTGCGAAGGAGTCTCCGTGTTTCTGGCTGGTCAAGACCCCTGTTTACCACCTTGATGTCTTCTTGTTTAACCTCGGGCTTAGGCCAATGCAAGCGCGTCACCTATGGGTGCGACGGCGTCTGATTCCGGGTCAGCGTCGCGCGTTGGTCGTTAGGGTTCCAGGGTGTTCCATCATATACCATCTAGAGTTGTGAGGAAACAGACCCGGGTCGGGCAAATCATTTACCTCGAACACCTTTTGGGTGAATCCCTGTGGTCGGAAGCGACTGGGAGCCTAAGCATGGCATGACGGTATTGTCATCAGGGTAAGTCTTAGCCGGCGGGATCATCATTCGAGGGGTCTAGAGGCCCAAATCAACCTAGATGTGCACTTAGGATACCTGGGAGGTTAGTAAGAAACCCCAGTCTCACGTAGGTTAGGTGCCATTTGGGTGCTTGCCAGGCGTTAGCAAGAAAAAAAATTGAAATGATAAAAACAACAAAAAATGGAAAAGAGAAAATGTACATATTTGCAAGCAAAAAAAATCTTTTTTATGATAAAACAAAAAAAATGCCAAATATAAAAAGAAAACAAATCAATTTTGCATGATTGCATTTACGTGCAGCATCTCGCTTTTAATACCGCTTGCATTCGTGTGCTTGCCTGTCGCATTTATCATCACCACATCTTTCCCTCGCCTTCGTTGATAAAGGCTTGGCCCCTTGACCAGTTATCAAGGACAGTCACAGTGACCATTTGCTTATTGAGCAAGGGGCCAAGTCAGAACAGAAATTCTGATTTGTTTGTTTCAGTGATGTATGCAGGGATTCAGGCAACAGAAGCAAAGGTGAAAACCAAACAAACCGAACCTTGTATTTTATTCCAAAAACTAAAAAAATTACATCAAGTTCCGCCCTCTCTCTCCGCATTACTCGTCCCACTACTCTCCGGGCAAAACGCTCTCAAAGGTGCTACCCAACTACGAAAAGCGGTACTCCTACCGCTCTGTACTCCCCTTCCTATTCCCACATCCCGGCGTTGATCCACGGAAGCAGCAGAGAAGCTACCAACACGAAAGCCGCGCTCTCGTGCTCTTCGGTAGCGCTCCTCACCATCTCTCAGCCACTGTTCAGCAAGACCAAGGCTGATTCGGAGTTCGAATAGTTGGGCCTCCATGGCCCTTCGTTCCTCCCTTTCAGTCAATCTGTTGGCTCTTTCTCTCTCTGCGTCTCTTTCTCTCTCTGCCCGTTCTCTCTCGCGGTCTTCCCTCTCCAACTGGAGAGTGATCCTCAGTTCCACGGCATCCCTAGAGGAGTCGTCATCAGGATGACGCCGCAGTTCCCTCTCCAGTTCTGCTATCCTAGCCTCCTTCTGCGCAGCCGTGGCAAGCGCTTCTTCCGTCTCCTTTTCCTGCCGAGTGTACCATCTCAGATACGCAATAAGGCGTAAACAAAGAGAACTCAACACTGAAACTTTTACCTGTATACGGAGCATCCCTTCTGCCTCCGCAGCACGCTGCGTGGCATGAGCAAGTTGCTCATGAAGCAAGTCAAGTTCTGAGGTGGGAATCCACAAGCTGGAAGAGGCACCACCTACTCCCATCGCTGGGGAAGCCGCGCCAATCTGGGCATGCTACGACCGCGTCAATTAGCAGCCAACATCTGGAATCTGGGGTTTTAATTAGGAACGCACTGTACACCTACCAAGGCGCTCGTAGCTCCGCGGGCATTGCCCAACCGTTGCTCCATCTCTGCCAAGCGAGTTCGTAAAGTCGCTATCATCGTATCGCGGATATCCTGCAGCCATACGAGTCAGCATTTCCACCAGAAAACCAAAAAGGGAGAAAGAAGAAAAGAGAAAGGGGAAACCTACCTCCACAAGTCCCCGGGGTTGGAGCCGCTCTGCGTACTTTGTCCTATATAGACGCAAGTAGTCCTCGCTATCCCGCGCATGTGATTCTACAATCGTGCCACCCCGTTGCCAGTCCTCATACTGTTCAGGGAACCGCACGCGCCAGTCAATGCAGGTCGCCGGTCCTCGCGTCTTTCTCCCGACACGAGGTGGCGCAGCTGAATCCACCCATTCTTGAGCCAGTCCTAAAGTCCTCATAACCAATCGTAGCCGAAGCGGCTCGATTTCATTCAGGCAGTGCATCCACAATTCCCGTCCGAACCGGGCACGACTTGCTAGAACCCACGGCTGGTCGGCATCGACCATGTCTGAGTAGGGTCTCCAGTTTACCATCACTGCAGGGAACTCCTGTAGCTCCCGCCTTAGCACCATCAGTTGGTAGGTTAGGGGTGCCGCACTCATGATGGGTTCCCACCGCCTGGCTAACGGCACCATCGCGGGTCGCCAATGCCGAGCTCTCCCCATGGGGAGGTAATAATAGCTCCACAGCTGCTCGGCGCAGGTCATCAGTACCTTATAAAAACACAAAAAAAAATACAAAACAAGCTAAACCAAAAATACCTGGATGAATGGTGTGAAACCACTCACAGTCATCTCACGGTCCGCTTCTTGGAACAGACCCGCAAACAAGTGCGCCAGCATGGCAGCTCCCCAGGCATAGTATCCTACTCTTTCAAGGTCTGACAGCAGCTCCAGGAAGCGACATTGGATACCATCCCCTTTCGAGCTCAGTACCAATCTCCCCAAAAAGAAGAGGAGAAATCTTCTCAAATCTATGTTGCATCTTTCCCAGTTGCCGAAATCTGTGCAGTACACGGCACGGCATCCTATTTCCATCCTTTCCATGAACTCTTCTGAGGATTCGTCGTCCCGCCGACGAGTGTCGGTGAGCCCTAATGCATCCATGAGGGACGCCCTAGCTACCGACCTATTTTTCCGACCATCTAGGTCCAAACCCAGTAACTTCTGGGCACCTTCTCGGTAGTCCGCGTAAGTGACTCCGGTCACTGCCTCGCCATCCACCTTGAGACTCGTAATTCGGACCACATCTTCCAGGCTGGGCACCATGTGCCCCCAGGGCATCAGGAATGCCCGACTCACTGGGTCCCATCTCTCACACAAGGCTTGGATCAGGACCAGGTCGAGCTGGATCGGCTCGATCCGAAGAAAGGTGCCAAAACCCATCACGTCTAGCCTGGCCTTCTGAAAATCTGGGAGACCTCGGTATGCTGCCACTACCAACTCCCATGAGATCTGTGATTTCATCACACTCTACGCATACAAGAAATGGAGAAAGGTTTGGTCAGAAAGAAAGGAAGAAAAAAGAATGGAAAAAAGGGCAGGAAAACTTGGCTTACGAGTTGTGATTGGGCCCTTTCGCTGAAGTGCCCTTCGAGGTCTGAAAGCCTCCGGGAACTACTACCACTGGACCTGCTTCTCTTCGAGGAGTGGGAAGATTCGCCCTCCATCCAACTCTCGGAATTTTGAACTCCTCCTCTCCCGTGAGAACTTGCGCTCCTCGAGTTAGCTCTCGATATACCTAGGAGGATAAAAGGGACAAGAATTTATAGAAATGGAAGGAGTGCAGGCCAAGATTGCCTCCATCACCTTTAATAATAGCCCTCGCGATGAGGCACCTACCATGCGGTCCCGTGTGTCACTTCACCGCTCGCACAGGGTGATTGATTGGACGAAGAATATGACGACTAGCACCCTATGTTGTCTAGGGATACCCTATCATGTTTTGAAGGACGTCCGCAAAATTTGACGCAACATCCGGGAGAAGGCACTAGGGCCGTCATTATTGACTTCGACGGTAGATTCCCGTGGAAAATGGTCACAACAAGACGCGATTCTCTGCTTGGGGTGGAGTCTCGGCAGACCCATCACATGGGAACAGTGCAAAGGAGAGGAAGTGTAGGGAAGAAGGAATGCACAAGAGAACAAACGAGCAGCAGAAAATCAAATCACTCCATTCATAATTCTACATAAGCTGTCATAAACACTACAATCATAGAGAGGTGGCGAGTCCACCAGCTCGCCGATCCTCACCATCACTCATCTCTCTGGGCGCTCCCCTCCTCTCCCCTGAGGTGCGGGTCCCTCAGAAGCCTCTGGGATCCTCGTGCAGCAGCACCTGCCTCGCCTCTTGGCGCCTGCTCCGCAGCAGTGACTCGCTGCTCCTCCCCTAGCGTGGCGAAGAAGCCACTAGCGGCAAAGCGACCGGACTGACGGAGTCGCTCCCCGAACTCTCGCGCTCTCTCGTAGCGCGTCTCCATCCCTCCTAGCCTCTGCACGACGGCCTGAAGGCCCAGCTGGAGCTCCCTCACTTGGGCCTCCAAGGCCCTCCTCTCGGTCTGATCCCGCTGACGCTCGGACCTTCTCTCGGCTTTCTCTCTCTCTGCCTCTCTCCTCATCATCTGCAGAAGAACCCTTAACTCCAGGATGTCTGGAGAAGGCCTCTCCTCACCACGATGCCGCAGCTCCGCTACAGTCGCCACCCAGGCATCACGCTCCTCTTCCGCCCGGGTCGCGCGGGCCACCGCACCGGCAAGTTGTTCCCGGAGGGAGGCAATCTCGAGAAAAGGGGCCGAGGAACTGGAAGATGCGCCACCAATCATCCCCGCCGTCGCTGTCTGCTGGGCACGCTGGAACAAAATAAACAACGGCCGTCAGTGAAACTCCAAAATCTGAAGATAAAAGTGCGGCACGTAACTTACCAGGAGCGACAGCTCATGTTGAGCGACGGCCAGCTGCCGCCTAGCCTCTGACAGTTGGGCGCGCGAGCCGCCGATGCCACGCATGTCCCCAGCTTGGGGAAGCCCCGCATAACTCTCTCTCTGCCGCCGCAGGAAGTCGGCGCTGTCCTGCACCAATACACTCCCTTGCTGTCCAGGGAGACGTACGTGCCAGTCCTCGAGCCTCGCCTTGCCGCGACTCTCCCTCCTGACGCGGCTCGGCTCGTCCGCACTCGCCCACTCATCGGCCAGGCCCAGGGTCCTCGCCATGTCCTGCACCAAGGAAGGAGGACCTCGCATCATAACAAAGAACGCGTCCCCTGTCTAGGACGCGTCCATCACTTGAGTGCAACACTCGCCGAACCCTTTCCCCCTCGCACGCCTTGCTTCAAAACTCAAAATGGATCAAAGAGGAAGAGATTGGAGGACCTACCAGACCGTGTTCACCTCCCTCCGCGACATCGGGCCCCTCGGGTCCCTCGGGGGCCCGAAGCGGCCCTTCCTCCTCCATGGACGCCGTTCCGTGCTCTGGCGCGTCCCTCCTTGGGCGAGGGGTCCCGCGTCCCTCTCCACCTTCACCATGGTCGGGCCCACCGAACTCCATCGATCAAAAGAGGAGGAAGACGAAAAAGGGGGCAAGCGAGTTTCGGCGGAAGGCGGGCTCGTTTGCGGGTAAGGCACGGGAGAAGAAAGGCCACCCGACGCTTTAAATTCGAATTCAAGGATTAAGACGCGTCCTCGCGCCTGGACGCGCCCAAAAGGGAGAAAGGAACATAATCCCCCCGTGCAAAGTAGTTCCCTTCTGTCCAGGGCAAAAGTCTCGTGAAGCGTAAACAACGTGGTGCAAAAGAAAGTGCGGGAAAGAAAAGGGCACGCCACACGAAATCCATTTCATATAATAGTCAAAGTACATCATACAGTGAGAAGGGTGACGTGTACAAGCAACTCTCTAACTCTCGCTGCCACCCTCCTGGTCATCTCTCTCCTCCCTCCTCTGCCGGGGATCCCTAGGGGGCCTCTGCGAACCCTGAGAAGCCGTGCTCGCCTCGCCCTGCGGTGGCACTCCAGCCTCGAAGGCGCGACGACGCTCCTCGGCCGAAGAAACCAGATAGCTGCCCATGGAAAAAGAACCAGACTGACGAAGTCGCGCCCCGCGTTCCTTCGCCCTCTGGTACCGCTCCTCGCTCTCCCGAAGCCTCCCCTCCGCCGTGCCGAGACTCAATCGGAGCTCCAGCAGCTGGGCCTCCAGAGCCCTCCTCTCGGTCTGATCCCGCTGTCGCTCCTCCCTCTCTCTCTCCTCTCCTCTCTCTCTCTCACCGCCTCCCTCCTCGACAGCTCGAGGGCGATCCGCAGATCCAGCACGTCACGAGGGAGCTCCTCAGCCTCCCGTCGACGCTCCTCCTCCAGCTCCACAATCCGGGCGTCACGCTCCGCCACCCGAGCGTCGCGCTCCTGCTCGGCACGAACAGCACGCGCCAGGGCCTCTCGACCTCGGCCACCTGTCAAAGCACGCATGCACCGTAAGAGAACAGTGATAAAAGGAGAGCAGCCAGAAGGAGAGTCGAGGTCAGGCAAACGCTCACTCGAGCCTCGCGGTCACGCTCGGCCTCCTCAGCCCGAGCCACCGCATACGCCAGCTGCTCCTGGAGGGCAGAAACCTCCGGAGGAGGGCCCCGCGAACTGGAACCCGCTCCACCAGCCATCCCGGCTGCCGCTGTCTGGTGGGCCCGCTGAAACACAGAGCGAACGACAGTTAGAGGCCAAGTATCAAAAATCCAGGTCACAAAAAATGCATCGCATAAACTCACCAGGATCTCCAACTCCTGTCGGATGGCCACTAACTGCCGCCTGGCGTCTGCCAGCTGGGCCCGCAGGTCGGCGATCATGTTGTCACGAGCATCCTGCATTGCACATAAGTTAGTGCCACATGCATATACATATAGAAGGGTGAAGCATTTTCATTTCACTTACCCCTGCCATACCACCAAGGAAGAGGCGGTCCCCGTACGTAGCCCGGTACCGTCTCAGGTAATCAGTACTGTCCTGTACATGGGACACCACTGGGACCCCGCCCTGCTGCCAGTCCTGGTACTGTGCTGGGAAGCGCGTACGCCAGTCCACAATCTTCGCCTTCCCCTTGGTCTTCCGCCCGATGCGGGCCGGCTCATCTACATCAACCCACTCCTGGGCTAGCCCCAATGTCCTCATAACCAGCCTCAGCCGAAGCGGCTCGATCTCGTTCAGGCAATGGACCCACACGTCCCGCCTGAAACGAGGAAGACCCGCTACAACCCAAGGCTGGCCAGCGTCGCCCATGCCCAGGTAGGGTCTCCACACCACCTGCATCACCATACATACATCATGTTAGTTACCATTCAGTCACATGCATAAACACAAAAAATCATACGCATCATACCATGGCCTCGGGATACTCGCTTAGCTCCCGACGAAGTGACGCCAGCTGGTAGCTGTGTGGTGCCGCTACCACGACCGGCCTCCACTGTCGCGCTAGAGGAACGGCTCTCCTGTTCCCCTGCCTGGCCCTCCCCATCGGGAAGTAGTAATAACTCCACACCTGCATCCATCATACATCATTAGCACGAGTGATTGCATATTTAACTACGGTAAAATGCATAAATAAATTGTGTACCTGGAGAAAAGGTGCGAAGCCGCTGACTGTCGTCTCCCTCTCTGAAGTCTGGGAGAGATCAGCAATCAAATGGGCAAGCAGAGCCGCTCCCCACGCGTAGTGCCCCACTCTGTCAAGGTCCGCCAGGATCCCGAGGAAGCGGCAGTGGATGCCATCCCCCTTCGTCCCCAGCAGAAGGCGGCCCAAGAAGAAGAAGAGGAACCTCCGGAGGTCTAGATCCACCAGCTCCCGCTCGCTCGGGTCCTGGGTAAAAGCTGCGCGGGCGTCTCTCTCCAGTCGTGCCAGAAACTCCGCTCCAGTCTCGCTAACCCGCTGGCGTGGGTCACCGAACCCAAGCGCCTCCATGATCTCCACTCGACCGACTACCCTGCTGTCTCTATCAGTCACACTCGTCTCCAACCACAGCAGGTCCAGGGCACTCTCTCGGTAGTCAGGGTAGGTGACCCCGCTCACTGCCTCGCCGTCCACTCGTAGCCCGGTGATCCGAGCCACGTCCTCTAGTGTCGGCACCATGTGCCCCCAGGGCATCAGAAATGCCCGGCTCGGCGCGTGCCACCGCTCCCGCAACGCCTGGATAAGAGGAAGGTCGAGCCGGAAGGGCTCGATCCTGAGAAAGGGTCCAAAACCCATGGCGTCTACACGCGCCCTCTGGAAGTCGGGCAGTCCCCGGTACGCAGCCACCACTAGAGACCAGCTGATCCGGCTCTTCATCACCCCCTGCACACCACAAAACAAACAACACATCAGAATCATGATAAACAAATAACAATGTACATAATATTTATTTTATTTATCTATATATATATATATACTTTTTTAGAGGCGTCCAGCCTCGTGGACGCCTCCCCTTTTTTTATTTTTTTCCTATTTTTAACACAAAAGACAAAAAAATGATAAGTAAATAAATAATAATATATATTATTTTGGAGGCGTCCAATGCCCTGGACGCCTCCTTATTTTTTAATTTTAGTTTATTTACATAATAACCCAAAATAAATAAATAAATGAAAAAAGAAGATGTGGAGGCGTCCAGGCCCCTGGACGCCTCCTTCCCCCGCTCCCCGGGCTTCTCCATACAGCCTCTCGTCCGCCCATTTAGCCTAAGAAACCAACAAACTGAAGTTCTGAGGGGCTTACCGGATCGTGCTCGTCCTCCCCCACGTCGCCAGCACCCGCAGGGCCCTCCACGGCCAGGATAGGTGCCTCCGCAACGATCTCCTCCTCCACGGCAATCTCCTCCGCCTCGGCAGCCTCCTCGGCATGATCTCTCCACCCCCTCGAATGACGAGCTCGTCGTTTCCGCCTCCCCCCATCCTGGCTCGGGCCTCCTTGCTCCATTGGGACTGGGAATGGGTTTTCTGGAATGGCCGGATCGTCAGAATGAACAGTGTAAGTGAGCAGGGGGGTGAGGCCCCCCCTATATATAGAATCAACTTCCTTTGGGGCGTCCAGGCGCCTGGACGCCCCCACCTTTTTTGTTTTTTTCAAAAGAATTCAAATTTTAGGGGCGTCCAGGCGCCTGGACGCCCCCAAGATAAAAACAAAAAAAATTTAATAAAAAAACTTAGGGGCGTCCAGGCCCCTGGACGCCCCCAAAATTAAAACAAAAAAATTTGAAATAAAAGAACTTAGGGGCGTCCAGGCCCCTGGACGCCCCCATAATAAAATTTTTGAAAAAAAATAATAATAATAACCAAAAATACAAAAAAAGAGAGATGAGTGTACAATCCAAGCAAAAGCACAAAATAAAAACAAAAACACAAAGAAAAATGAAAATCACAAAAATAATAATTAGGGGAACAGGGGTCCAAAACATCCAAAAGCCACACTTTATTCCATGAGAAAGCCGCATGAGCTAGATCAGGGGCTTAGGCGCCTTAGGCCTTAACTTCCCCAGTTCGGTTACATAAGCCCTCCAAAGCTCGCATTTCTCCCCCACATGCGCTAAGGCTTTTCCCGCAACGCTCATCTTCCAAGGCGCTTTAATAGCCTTCGCTTCCTTCGCGTCCGCTTCCGTGCCTAACTCCCTCTTCTTCAAAGGAACGATCCCGGTCAGTGATGAGAACGAGTGGCGTGGAAGTCCGATCTGGAGGCAGCACCGATGCGCGTTGTAAAGGACGAACTCGGTCGCGCCGATCAGTTGGAGCTCGGCTCCGGGAGAAGGCCTCATGAGAAGTTCAAGAGAGAGGAGACATGCCGGAGCACAAGTGAAGAGAGTTTGTGCCATGATTCGAAAGTGAGACCGCCAGTCTTCACGCCTCTTCAGCCATGGAACTCGGTTCGCCACGGTGCCACCGAAGCCTAATACATCGGCTATGTGATAAAGGGGGCTTTGTTGAAAGAGCTTCGAACCGGTCGGCATCCCCTCACGGTGGTCGAACTTGAAGTGCAAGTCAATCCAGCAGTTCAAAACAAGTGCGCAACCATAAGGAGGCTTACCCATGCTCGAGGCAGTAAGGCCGCTGTAAAGATAGGCAAGGATGGCCGGCCCCACCCTCTTGCCGCTCCAAAACCCGTGGATAGCATTCAGTTGGTCCTCCTCCATTATGTTGTCGGCATAAGGAAACAGAAGAGCCCCCGCCAGACAGATGGTAAAACCTTTCATGACTCCTTCCAAGTGTTCATCATCTGGTGAGCCTTTCAAGGCATCCATGACCCATACCGCGAGCCTTCGCAAGTCGATTCCCTTTTGAGTGCGGACCTTTCTGACTGCGTCGGGCAGCATGAAGCTTCCAAGGACGCTCTCGGAAGTCACCTTTGTCAACATCCGCATCGGCTTCGTCTTCCCATCACTCTTGAATTTCTTCAGTCCAAGCAGAAGCTCCACCTCCTCGAGGAGAATGGTCGCCTCGAACGTGGGGAAGATGAAAGTGTGGGTCTGGGGATGCCAGATCTCCACTAATGCGCCCATAGCTGCCCAGTCCATGCGGATTCTTTCGTAGTGCTTGGCATGAATAAGGAGCCCCTGAAGATGCCACTTCGAGAGTATAGCCCTCATGCCAATGGAGATGTTAGAAGTTAGCTCTGAGAGCCATGGCAGTTTTGAAAACTTCCTCGGGCCCGGAAAGAGCGGATACGGCTGGAAAGAAAAAAAAGAAAGGAGGGAAAGTGAGAAGAGAGTTCATGCAGTAAAATTTGAAATAAATCAATTTACCATATGTGACTGGATCGCCCCACTCAAATGACCCTCGAGGTCGGAAAGTCGCCTGATCTCACTACTAGGCCTGCCCCTCTTCATGACGCGGGAAGACTCTCCTTCCATCCCGAAGTCCCTAGACCCTCCTCTTCTCCTCCTCTTGAATTTTCAAAATCCCCCTTTGGTGCATTTGAATAAACTAGCCTATGGGGTGGTACTTATAGGAAATGGGAGGTGCTACGAGACGGGACGTCTCACATGTGTGGTTAAGTCATGTTTTGTCCTTGTACTGTGGTACGATTCTGTGATATTTCTGTGCTTTCTGATGTATTTAATCTATGATGGTCTGTGCAGGTTTTGCCAACTGACGCTTTTCACGCTATCCTGTACCCCATCCTTTAATGTTTGGTCCTCCGTGTCGTGCATCGTACTATACGATATTTACGCTATTAGAACATGTCAAGGACCTTGCGACTTGAACAAATCTGGGATTTGAGTTCCCCTTTAACAAAAACAGTGATGATTCCAGAAGAATTTGGGTTGTACGGATAGGCCGTTAGCTGGTGATAGCGTGGGGACGACGGTTCCGTTCAGTGAGTTGGTGCGTGGATAAACGGGCCCCGGCTCAGTATCGGCTCACCGAACTGGTATCCTGACCCATTCTTAACGAGTTGATAATATTATCCTTGACTATTTTCTATTTTAGTTTGTTTTAATTTTTCTTTAAACCCAGCATGCATTCATATAGGACTTTGAGTCTATTGCGGAAAATCACTAAAGTAATTCGATTGCGAAGGTCGCTGTGCTTAAATTCTGATAATATGAGATATTCCATTCCGAATGAAGTACTAAGTTTTCTTGAGACAGCCCCACGCTGTTCTTCCAAAGGAGACCCTTGTTTGGATTGATCCTCAAATATTCCTTTACTTTTTGCTCCGTTTGACCCATCTTGGCCGCAGCACTTCCACATTGGCTGGTAACCGCTCCCCAAGGTGAAACCTGCAGGTTTACGACCCAGGTACTTCCACACAGAGAAGTTGGCCCCCTTTTTTTTCTACTCGTGCCTGAGCGCACATCTTCTCCTTCCTTGTTTGATTTCTGTCCAAACAATTGTTGAATTCGAAAGACCTTCACCCAGGTCGTCTCGTTGAAAACTCTAAAAACATTCCAAAAATCGTAATGTTGAAAGCGTGTCTCATCACACCTTGGCATCTACTTTTCAGTCTATTCTCACTCCATTCCATTCCACTTCAATGCCATTCCACTACGTGTCACTCCCTTGCAAAGTAGACGCCAAGGCGGGGCAGCTGTAGACACGCCATTCTTGACATTACAGTGAGTAAATCTCATATTACACTATGATACCCCAAGGCGGACTTCACTTTTTTTTATTACTCTGGTGATTTCCTATTTTTCTGAATTTTTTCACATTTTTTTGAATTTTTCCGTGAAAAATCTTGGAGGTGTCCAGGAGTCTCCTAGACGCCTCCAAAAATTCATATATATATAAAAATAATAAAAATAATAGGAAAATTATGGAGGCGTCCAGGCGCCTGGACGCCTCCATAAATAAAAATAATAAAAATTAGAAAAAAAATCATAGAGGCATCCAGGCCCCTGGACGCCTCCATAAAAATGACAAAAAATGAAAAAAATAATAAATAAAAATATTTTGAAAGCGTCCAGGAGGCTGGACGCCCCCATGATTTGGCTCGCGGGCGTCCCTGACCACCGACTGACCGTTGCTCAGTCTGTCGTTTGAAAAGAATCCAAATGATAGAAGCGTCCAGGCCCCTGGACGCCTTCATCATCCAGCTCACGGGCGTCCCTGACCACTGCCCGACCGTTGCTCGGTTTGTCGTGTGACAAGAATCCAATTTATGGAGGCGTCCAGGCCCCTGGACGCCTCCATCAATCAACTCACGAGCGACCACCGGCCACTGCCCGACCGTTGCTCGGTTTGTCGTGTGACAAGAATCCAATTTATGGAGGCGTCCAGGCCCCTGGACGCCTCCATCAATCAACTCACAGGCGACCCCCGACCACTGCCCGACCGTTGCTCAGCCTGTCGTTTGAAAAGAATCCAAATCATGGAAGCATCCAGCCCCCAGGATGTCTCCATCATCCAGGTCATGGGTGCCCCTGGCCACTGACTATCCGTCAGCCGGTCGGATTGTCGTTTGAAAAGGATCCAAGTAATGGAGGCGTCCAGGCCCCTGGACGCCTCCATCTTCCAGAACTCTATAAATAGGGGCCTACCCCCCCTCGGTTCGGGGTCGAAAAAAAGAGCGCTGGGAGGCTGTCGGATTCCATTCCTAACCCGTGGGTGTTTTGTAGGTGAGGTTCTGCCGGATTCCTGGGTGCCCGTGCTCACAGGAGAAAGGCCGTCTTCGCCCGTCGCGCTCCCACGTCATCCCTACGCTACCGAGGCTCCGCCGGATCTCGCCATCGGCCATCCAATAAGCCATTCTCCTCTCTTTTTCCTTAGATATCTTGCATACATCATGCCGTTAATACATCCACTACCAAATTTAATTATCGGCCCACAAATTAATTAAAAGAAAATCGTTAAGCGGTGAGACCGAGTCGATTCCACAGGGAAATTTAGATTTTAAAGTAGAAAATCTTGAGTTTTTATAATTGACAATTAATGGCAAATGGATAATAAACCACATGTTGACAAATTAAAATGAACTAACCTAGGTGAATGGACTAAAGAAACTAAAACACCAATTAAATCAACAAATGCAAATAAGATATCAATCACACCATGCTTAGAGAATAGGAATAGAGATGAAGACGAATAAGTAAAACACTTATATTAATGAAGATACATTCTTACAACGTATTCCTCTAATCTAAGGCAACCATAATCGCTTAACTAAGTTAAACTAAATAATACAAGAGACAAGGAGAGAAACTCAAATGCACAATATAAAAATAACAATGCATAAAGGAAGAAGCAAGTTGCAGAACGGTGCTGCTCTCTCCCTTCTCCGTGCGGACGCCAAACACACTGCAGAACGGTGCTGTGGCTGAGGAACCACAGCTGCAGTCGAAGGAGAGGTCCCACGGGATCACAAATGAGGCTTGCTGCCTCTCCTCTTCACGTCTTCTCGCCCTGGACACCCACGTGACAAGCATGGCAGCAGAGGAAGCACGTCGCGATCACGATTCTCGTCTTCACGTCATGGACACAGCACGCACAGCAGAGGCGACTCAGCTGGCTGCCACGGACAACACCCAGGGGGTGCCGCACATAGTGCTGCAGCAGCTACAGGAGGCTCCACACTAGCGACCGTCTCCTGCAAATGGACGCTACACTTCCAGCCACTGAGGAAATCTGCTGCGGCACCCACACGATGCAGGGGGAGCTTCACACGGACGGTAGAGAACCACCAGAGAGAGAGCTGCGATGAAAGCTAAAAAGACAGTCACTAAAACCTCCCCCTTCTCATCTTTGCGGATCCCTTTTATAGGGAGCTGCGTAACCCAAAACCTCTCACGAGATCACTTCCGCTTCTCCTGCTACTACCGATACTACCCATATCTCTTTGCTCCATCAGCTCCGCATGCAGTTGGATGCTAACAGAGCTCACAAGCGAACCTCCCGCGCTGCTACACACTGATCGGATGGCCTCCGCTATCCTCGCCAACGCCCCCTTGACTACATCCCATGCTAGCATCTCGCCACGAGCGAACGGTTGCCACCCAATGAGCGGATGGCCTCCATGCGATGCTCAGCCAGCCATGTGATCAACACCCATCGCAAGCCCCCGGCTCGTTCGCGCTGATGCCGTTATTCCCGCTGTGATCATGGAGACGTAAACATCCATCACAGACCCCCAGCAGCCAACCAATGTGGACGCTACCCTGGTGATGCGAAGGCCACCGATGAGGCTACCCCATCTTCTGTGTCACGCCCCGAGCGCGGATGATACTCGGATATGCGCGACGAGTTTATATCAATCATGTGAATCATAGTAGTAGTGTATTCGACACCAAAACAGAGATGCGCAAAAATAGAAAGATAACCCAATCCTTTATTTCATAATGGATAGACTATTACAAATCCAATACTCTATTCAATTAAAAAGGAAAAGTACATAGTTGACTCAAGAAAATGGGAAAAAGACTAGATGACACTTGGAAAAGCTCTAGCTCTTTCACTCTTGACTTTCCCCATCCGATTGACTTCCCTCGTCGTCGGAATTACCTGAAAAGTAGGGAACACACGGAGTGAGCGAACGCTCAGTAGGAAATTATATCTCAAGCGCTAGCAAGGGGTTTAAATAATTACATCTTTCACGTTTGTACTGTAGCGATGCATGCTTGCATAAAACGATAAGATAGAGAGAGAATTTATCAATAAGACAGCAAGATGAACTAGTCATGAGCTTCCAAGAAAAGATAACAAGATATTCAAACAAGTACTCTTTAGCAAGTCATGTCAAGAACTTTGGCTATCATGTATCAAGCAAGCAAGTAATTACCCTTTCTCGGGTCACGCAATTCATGTTAAGTCAAGTACGAGTCAAGTACAAGATTTGTGTGGAATGTCCAATCAAGCTAGTCATGCACTCGGTATAATGCCAGATACCTTATCATTCAACTCCCATGGGCACAAGTACTTTCGGGTGCTCCTCCCAGGACCAGATCGGGCCCTATATGCGCAGGCATTTATCATGTATATTTGACATCCACTCTTGTATATATATATATATAGCCAATATGGAATTTTAACAATTTAAGCTTGTAGACACGTAGGATAACTTTGAGAGAATGGAGTCCAAAAATACGACATTGGACATAGATAGGCGATAACAACGGTACAATCACGATGAACGATGAAACTAGGTGGAATTAGGTTCCCTTAACTCGGGTAGCATGACAAACAAGTATGGACATTCTTTATATAGAATTGAGGTCCACATGAACAGTACATGAAAGGTAAGATACCCTCATTCTTATTATAGAATTGAGGTCCACAAGAACATCAACAAATGGCATGATATCATCATCCCATTAAGAATTCTCATGATATACTCTTTGCATATCATAAGGGCCGGTATACCATGTTTCTTTAGAGTGACATGGCATTCAATAGTGTAATGGGTTTTTAGGGTACAACCAGCTCAGTCGACCTTGAGGGAATCCAAGGTACGAGGAGTCTTATGGAGGTCTCTATGACTAACTTACTAGTCCAAAGGAACGGAATGTCCAATGGAGAGCTTGTATGTCAATGAGAGTTGAGGGTGATCGATAAAACATCATGAAACGTGGGACTATACTCACGGAGTGGAGATATAGTGCCGATATACATATATATAGATATACTGAAACCATCGGTTATCAGAAACATGGTAAAAACATTTTCACAGGAAAATAACGACTTAAGTAAAGTCACTACTCAAGTAGTTAACGCCTTCAGTAAGGGCGTTTATCTATTTTACATTTTTTGCAAAATTTCAAAATTTCCGTATTTTACCAAAAACGCGCCCTGGTAAGGGGCGTTTAATTAAAATTTGACGACGTATACAATGGTCGTTCATTCTTTACCTCTATTTTTGCAGAATATATATTTTCAGTAATTTATCGGAAACACGCCCTGGACAGGGGCGTTACTTTTCAATTCACGCCCTGAACAGGGGCGTTAGTCAAGTGAGAGACGACCTATACAGGGTCGTGTATTTCAAGAATTTACAATTTTTCAAGTATTGAAATTTCCAGAAAACGAGATATGGTCATGACAGGATAATATCAGGATTAATGATAATATCTGGATTAATGATTATGCACTGGTTTAGAATCATGTTTAAGTGAATATTGGACTAATTAACATGGGTAATTATCAGGTAATTTAACGTCTGTGTACAGGGCGTCAAATCTTTTGAATTGACGACCTTGTCAGGGTCGTTTATTTAAATAGCGCCCTAGTCTGGGTCGCGTATAAAATTAGCGCCCTTGGAAAGGGCGTTTCTTTCCAACAATAGAACCTTTAAAACTCGTGAAAACTACATGCATGAACTAATATATATGGTTTAACATAGTTATTATGGTGATTTGGGCTACAGTGCTTGAGAAAACCTACCTTGATGATGATAAACTGACGGATGAACAGATGTAGGTTCTGGGAAAAACGATACTCTGTTTTATAAACAGAGTCTTTTTGAAGCTTTCGATCCTAATAGCAGCAGCAAGGGTAGTAATAGGTTGCAGATGAAGAACCCTCAATTCTTCAGTAGGTTATGATGACCCCTACAGAGAACATATATATACAATCATTAGTATTATCTTCATAATACTTGACTGAAGGTGGAAGAAAGAAGAACTTACCCTTTCGTTCTTCACAACGTGAATCTTCTTAACCTGTAAGAAGAGAAGACGAAGAACCTGTTAATGTTCTTCATACCATCGTAAACAGAAAAGAAGAAGAAAGAACCTTGGTTCTTCACCTACCGTAGAATAGTCCGAACGCCAAACAGCGTTCACGGTTCAAGCAGTAGGTTATTTATAGGATTTAGGTGATCCTAATAGAGTTAGTGTTCGATTGGAAGTAACACTTCCATGATAGAGTTATTACTACATTCGAACTCTTTCTCATAGTTATCAACTTACCCTGGATAGACTCCTGGGTCGAACGAAACTCAAACTAAATTAACGACCTAGGTCAGGGCGTCGAATTTAAATTGAAGCCTGGTCAAGCGTCGTTTCTTGTTGAAACGCGTCCATTCAAAGGACGTTATGCAAACTTGCCCTTTTTATTTATTTTTGGTCGTTTGAAATTTGACGCCTTATTCTTTGGGCGTCCTTTCTTTAATTCACGCCTTAGGTGAGGGCGTTTTCTTGTAAAGTAGCGCCTATATCTAAGGCGTTATTTTCATCAGGGTTTAATTATTTTTATTCCAAGCTCTTTCGTTTATTTACTAAATCTTTTAATCCATTTTGATTTATTTTATTTATCAGGGTTGCTACATTCTGTATGCGTTCAGCCATCGATAGTTTGCCACGGTAGCAGCAACTATCTATCTTTGTGAAACCCACTGCCACCATGCATGTGTTTCATGCATGCAAATTTAAGCCAAGGGTCTTGCTAATGTATATGCATCTGGCAATGAACGTGATGTCCTTTTTATGCATTTTATGTTATACTGCCGCCACCTTGCTTCCTCATGCCACTCTCATGGCCATCTTACGTGAAGGAAGTGCACCACCATGCATGTGTTTTATGCATGCAAGCCTTAGATCCATCCATGTTACCCCCATGCATCAATTTTCCAGCCTTTGCCCTGCAACGAGAATAGATATTAAAGGCCCTTAACACATAGAAGATTAATGCAAATCTTATTCACGATGCACTCAAGTTTATGATTGTTATTATTTACAAATTACTTCCCAATAATAGTTGTTTTCCATGAAAACTCATAATTTAACAAGAATCAATTTTTGTGAACTTTTTCCACATAGTCCATCAATTTACTAAGAATTATCTCCCAAACGTATATAAAAATAATATGTGAAAATATGAAGTTATCAAGTTTCTCTACGAATCGGCGCAGTTTCAACATGACGACTGCCTAATAGCGTACTTGTTCCGCCGATCCTTGGACGGGGTCACCCTGGAGTGGTTCTACACGTTGCCTTTGGAGGAGGCCGAAAGTTTCAAGACTGTCAAGGAGAAGTTCATTCAGAGATTCCAGGATTGGGTCGGTCCCGAATATTCTTTCACCGACCTGGTTGTAGAAAAAATGAAGCCGGATGAAGACTTTGCAGCATATGCCGATAGATGGAGGCAGATGGCCTCGCGTGTGCTCGGGCAGATCCCGGAAGAAGAAAAAGTAAAGTTGCTGATTTCTAATGCTACTCCGACGTTCCGGAATATTTTGGCAATGAACGACATTTCTAACATGCACTAGTTGTACAGCCGGGCCCGGTTTATCCAGACCCAATTTAGAGACTCCCCTATCCATTCATTGTTCGAGGCCCAGAAGTCCAAGACCACCCGCAAATCCCAGGGCCCAGTTACTGAGGGAGTCCAAGTCAACGAGCAGGTCCAGGCTGTTCAATCCCCTAACCAGCCTGCTTCACCCCGTTTCCAGCAACCCCCACGCAACCCCCAGTTCGCCACTCCGCAAGCTCCCCGACCCACTTTCCCAGCTCCTCAGCACCCGCAACAACCACCACCACCACCTCAACAGCCGCAACAGCCACCCCAGTACCACAACGTTTCCCCACCCGCTGGTTATGGGCCTGCTCGGCCGGGACCCAAGAGGGTCAACTATCCTCCCCTGCCAGAAACCCTCACCGATATTTTTTTAGTTCTAATGTACACTGGCGACATCGAATTGCCTCCGGAACGTCAGAATTGGAATCCGGCCGCCGATCAGTCAAGGTATTGCATCTACCATCGGCAGCTTGGGCACACGATAGAGAGATGCTTTTAGTTTAGAGATTTGGTGTATGTTCTACATGAGGGCCAGAGAATTGATTGGGCCCAAATGCACAAGATAATTGAGGATATTAAGGAGAGAAGAAGACAAGCCAGGCCACAGCAGGCGGCACCCCAGCAGCAATAGTTCCAACAACAACCCCTCCAACAACAACAACAACAACCCCTACAGCAGCAGCAACAGCAGCAAGACCTCGGGATTCATCAGAATCCTATGCCAGAACATCCGCCCGCTCCGCAGCAGCAACAACACCAACAGTCGCCGGTACCGGCTCAAGTTAACACAGTCCACCGCCCAGCCCCTAACGCTGGTGGTCCTTTGATGATGAGACCCCCACCCATCTCTTGGCCTTCCACCATACTAGTTCCCCCGCGCCTCCTGTTCCATCCATCCTCCGACCCACCACATTCACCACCGCTCCACCCACTATCCCTTTTTCACCCGCCACATTCTCCACCGTTCCGCCAGTCCTTCCGCCATCACCCGCCATACCCTCCATCATCACCCCTCCACTCAACCCTTCACCCGTCACCCCTCCACCCGGGCCCGTCAGGCCAACGTCTGTCATCTTCACTCCTATCTCTACCCCTTCCACCTACCCCACTGGGCCGAGCGAGGGCCCATCCCAAGCTGTGCCAGCATGACATTGTGCCCTTCGGAGCGAGCGTCCCTTCCACAGAGTTTATCCTTCCTCTGGTGCGTCTGCACCCAACCCCCGAGTTCCCTTCTCTACAGCCGAAGCAGAAGAAGTAGACCCAGTGCCAGGAACGAAGTATGACCTGCTACAGCACTTGGACCGGATGCCGGCCAAGATATCAGTTTTGGAGTTGATCAAAAGATCCACGCTACACCAGGACGCCCTCTGGGCTTTTCTACAGAAGGTTATGGTTTGTGAGGATGTGTCAGTAGACAGCTTGCCCTCAGTGTTGGCGACTATTACCCGGGGGCCTTCCATTTCATTTTCTGAGTCAGAATTAGCACCCCCAGAGGCACGGCAGATGCCGCTGTGCATTAGCATTTCTTTGAACAAAGTGGCCGTTGAGTCTGCCCTAGATGACACAGGAGCATCAATAAATGTGTGTCCGCTGAGTACACTGCGTGCCTATAACATTTCAGAAGACATGCTTAAGCCAACACTGACCATAATTGCAGCCTATGACAACTCCAGGCATGCGTGCCACGAGGTCGTGATAGTCCAGGCCGAGCTAGGGCCTTTGGTGATGGATGTGGAGTTCTACGTGTTGGACATAGACCCAATGTTCAAAGTTATTCTGGGTCGTCCATGGATAGACAGTCTAAATGTTGTACCCTCAACTGCCCACCAGTGCCTAAAGTTTCTATTCCAAGGCCGGGTGGTTAAGGTGAAAAGTATCTCCACAGTCCAGTCAGTCGATGCAATTACAAACAAGATTCTCCCCACTCTGTGGCCGAGTAACAGGCCAGTTCTTTCAGTGATGGACTTAAATTATTCATTGGCATATGCGTCACGCAAACCCGCCACTGCACCAGTAAACGTGAATATTAAGTCCAAGATTAGAGATTCGAAAGGGTGGCATATGATTATGAAGTTGGGCGATCAGCCGGGCCTGGGCCTCGGTGCCAATTGTAGGGGCGGACTAAGCCCGTCCCTAAAGGCAGAAAGATGGGCCGCAGAGGCCTTGGTTATCGGGAGTCAGCATTGTCCATTCTGGGAGACTCCGGGCCACTGACGTGGGATTACCGTCAACATTTTATGAAAGGCCCATTGCAGCCCAGTACCTTGAAGAAGCCGTCGCCCTGTGCTGAAGTGAAGATCGATGCTGCCTGTGATATTGCTAACCCACCGCCGTCACTGAAGGGGCTAGTGGGTGACATGGAATACTTCTGTATCTATTTTGAGAAGCTGTTCAGTGAAGAAGAAGACCGTCCGAAGAAGAAGGAGATGCAGCTAGTGAAGCATTCTCCAACTCAGCTAGTTCGCCGGAGGCCATGGGAAGTGGGGAGCTCTATCACTACCTTTTCTCTGTCCCCATCCCGTCTTGCCTCCTTGTCTCAAAAATTGGGGTTTGTTCCCCGCTCCCCTCCGATTATGGTCGACCCGTACTTCACGGAAAGACCACCTGAAATTCTGTTTGTGCCATGTGCATGTGGGCGCTGCCCACCCATTGATCTATCGACTCTGTTTACTCCTCCCTCCCCCAATGCCCAACTCCACGAAATGTGGTTTTCATCCTCTGATCCATTCTTTGATTACATCTTCCTTGATCTATTTCCCATGCAACTCTCTCCTCCCTCGTCTTCTTCTTCCTGTTGCGTGATCTCCTCCGACTTCCAAAAAAAATACCAATTTTAAAACGGAGGTTTCTATGGAAGATTACGCTGTTTTTAGTCCATCTTCTTCCCAGGGGCACGAGACCCCTGCTTCTTTCCCAGTAGATTTCTTATCTCCTAGGTTAGATGTACAATGCGCGGAATCTCCTAGGTTCGTTGAGTCAGTTGGGGTAGAGTCTAGTTCGAACCTAGTCGGCCCATCCATGTCTACGGCGCGCCCTGTGATGTGTCATCCTAAATCCATTCCAGATAGGTTTCTGCAAGACTTGGCCCAGAGATGCCATGCCCTTCTTAAGTGTCTGGAGTTTGTAGAGACCGTAATTATTTTAGAAGATGATGAGGAATTAGAAGGGGTGTGGAGTAATGACGGATTAGGAGTATATGAAATTTTAGATGAGAAGGACCCAGCCGACGATGGGGAAAGCGATGTGGATGACACTGTCAATTTGTACGTACAAGGTTTGAAGAGATTCAACGAACCATCCTCGGCAGTAGATGAACCCACTAAAGAAATTAATCTTGGAGCAGAAGAGGATTACAGGCCCATACTCATTTTTGCTAATCTCCCCCCTCAAGTTAAAGAGGAGCTAATCAAGGTGTTGAGGGAGTACAACGATTCTTTTGCCTGGTCCTATGAGGACATGCTGGGTCTTGACCTCACGGTTGTTGAACATCGACTGACTCTTAAACCAGGGGCAACACCCGTTAAACAAAAGGCAAGAAGATTCCACCCGCAAATGGCCTTAAGGATAAAGGAGGAAGTTGACAAATTCCCACAAGGCCAGATTTATTAGAGTTGTTTTATACCCGCAATGGGTGGCAAACATAGTCCCGGTAATGAAAAAAGATGGGAAAATTCAGATTTGTATCAATTTCAGTGACTTAAACAAGACATGTCCGAATGATGATTTCCCGCTTCCTCACATTGATGTACTGGTGGACAACACGGCTGGGTATGAGGCCCTCTCATTCATGGATGGATATTCTGGTTATAATCAAATCTATCTCGCTCCTGAGGATCAAAATAACTCTTTCGCAACGCCCTAGGGCACATACTGCTATGTCGTTATGACATTTGGATTGAAAAATGCAGGTGTCACATATCAACGGGCAATGATGGCTATCTTCCACGACATGATGCATGTGTACTTAGAAGCTTACGTGGATGATATCCTGGTAAAGTCGAGGTCCAAGGAAGAGCACCCCGCCATTTTAGCCAAGGTGTTGCAAAGGGCTAGGGAGTACAAATTGAAAATGAATCCAAAGAAATGCGTATTCGGAGTTGCATCAGGGAAATTGCTTGGGTTTATAGTTAGTAAACGGGAAGATTCAGATCGATCCGAATAAAGCAAAGGCCGTTAAGGAGATGCCGCCGCCTAAGAACATCACCAAATTTCGAGGTTTGATTGGGCGTTTACAATTCATTAGGAGATTCATATCTCAACATTCGCAAAGGTGCCGCTCATTCTATGAATTGTTAAAGGCGGGAGCTAAATTCGAGTGGAACGAACAATGCCAGAAGGCCTATGAGGATCTTAAGGTCTATCTTTCTAATCCCCCGATTCTGCAACCACCCGTCCCTGAGAAACCCCTGATCCTGTACATTTCTGTGATTGAGGACGCCCTAGGAGCTGTCCTGGCTCAGGTGGATGATGAAGGAAGGGAAATGGCAGCATACTATCTTTCGAGGTTGTTTAATCCCGCTGAATCCAAGTATACTGCCATGGAGAAGACTTGCGCAGCACTAGTATGGGTAGCTCAAAAGCTCAAACACTATTTCCTTGCCCATGAGGTTAAGTTGATCTCTAGAATGGACCCAATTCATTATCTCTTAGAAAAGCCCGTCCTTTCTAGTAGATTAACTCGCTGGCAGAGCTTTCTTTCCCAGTTTGATATCACCTTCATTGTCCAGAAAGTGATCAAGGGATAGCATCTTGATCATTCTCCTATTCCTCGCACTGATTTGATCCAGGACGAATTTCCTGAAGAATACTTGGCAGTAATCACTCATCTTTCTTTTTGTCTCTTCATTTCGATGGTGCTCTCAACTCTCAGGGCCGTGGAATCGGCACCGTTCTCCTCACTCCCGAAGGTGTGACCATCCCTATTGCTTATCAACTCTCCTTTCCTGGCACGAACAATATAGCCGAGTATGAGGCTCTCCTTGCCGGTCTGAAGCACACCTACCTCATGGGCGCGCGATACCTTAACATCATAGGAGACTCTCAATTGGTGCTGCGTCAAGTTCTGTCAACTTACCGCACCCATGACCCCAAGCTTAAACCCTATCAAGATTTGGTCACACTCTTGGCTAGGCAATTCCGGAAGCTTATCTATATTCACACTCCTCGTTCTTAGAGCATTCTGGCTGATGCTCTTGCATCGCTTGCTTCTTCTCTTTCATTCCCCCTCAGTCGCGCCACCGAGACCATTGTGGTCTAGCGGTTAGATGCTCCTTCCCTTCAGGATCCCTAGTTCGACAACCTTAGGAAGTCTGTAGAAAGGAAGGCGGAGAGGGAAGATGTGAAAGAAGTTTCATTGACTGAGCTCGAGGAGATCATCGAAGAAGAAGAATTACCGTGGTATTATGAGATAGAGCAGTATTGCAGGGATGGTTCCTTTCCCGAGATGGCGAACGCAGAGTAGCACAAGGCCATTAGGAGAGCCGCCTCCAGATACACAATTGTCGCAAGAGAGTTATATAGACGGGCTCTCAATGGAGTTCTAATGAGGTGTTTGGATGACGATGAGGCTTGGAAGGTAGCAGAAGCCGCTCACTCCAGTGAGTGTGGAGGGCACGTAAATGGGCAGGCATTGGCGAAGAAGATTCTTAGGCAGGGCTATTACTGGCCAACCCTAGAAGAAGATTGTTCCACCTATGTCCGTAGGTGTCTTCAATGCCAGCTTCATGCCGACAAAATCCATGCTCCGGCTTCTTCTCTCCATCCTCTGTCCGCTCCTTGGCCATTCTCGATGTGGGCCTTTGATATCGTTGGACCCCTTGGTGACCCTAATGCTCAAGTTAAACAAAAATCCTTCATTCTGACGACTACAGAATACTTCACCAAGTGTGCGAAAGCTGAAGCCTATGCGAAAATCAAAGCCACCACGATATGCCACTTCATCTTGAAGAATATCATCTCGCGGTTCGGAGTACCAAGTGATATCGTCACCGACAATGGGCCTCAATTTATTTCGCAAGAACTTCGGGACCTCTGTTAGAAGTTTAATATTTCATTGCATCATTCATCACCATACTACCCCCAAGGTAACGGCCAAGCCAAAGCCACAAACAAAACCCTTCTTAAAATCGTCAAGAAAACATGCGAGTCCCACAAATTTGCTGATTGGGCCGATAAACTAGTAGAAGCTCTATGGGCTTATTGCACCTCTGTCCGCACTCCGACGGGGTAAACTCCTTTTGCTCTCACTTATGGGATGGAGGTGGTACTCCCATATGAGATCCTGATCCCTTCCCTAAGAGTGCAGCTAGACAAAGAACTTAATCTCGACGAGCGTCGAGAGGCGTTACTAGTCCAACTGGAACTCTTAGAGAAGAAGAGGCTTAACTCGGCCAATCACGTCTCGGTTTATCAAAAGCGTGTCTCGTGGTATTTCTAAAAGAAGGTTATTGAAAGAAAATTCCAAGTGGCTAACATGGTTTTGAAACGCAAATTCATCAGATAAGTAGGTCCCAAGTCTAAGCTGCAACCCAACTGGGAAGGGTCGTTTGTAGTTAAGGAAGTCTATCCTAGTAACGCATACCGTTTAGTTAACGCGGAGTGTGAAGAATTGCCGAATCCGTGGAGTGGGCTGTATTTAAAACATTTTTACCCATAGAGTCAAGCCAGCAATAGCCTGGCGGCGGGGTGTGCCTTCACTTGATCGCAAAGGGGGATCCTCGGTTTAACATTCACACACTACATGACCCCTGTGGTTCGGTTTTCTTCTTTTACGCAACACCGTTTCTCCCTTGGCCATACTTTGGGGAAGTGAAAATCCTTATTTTTCTTCTCTCTCGGCAGAAAATAGGGGCAAGTGGTGAATAAGGGGACGAGAACTGATCTAGACCCCCCGATAAAAGAGGTCTCAAATAGGGGCAGTCCGCTATGACCTTATTCCGCAGGATAAAAGAGCAAGAAAAAGAAAAAGAAAAGAAATAGAAAAAAAGGGCAAAAATCAAAGATCAAAGCTAAAAGCTCGCAAGCTCGAAGCTCTCAAAAGTTTGAAAGACCCCAAAAATAATAAAAATAGGCATGGCAAGAGTGGCAGTACAGTTTCCCCGCGGGACGTTATGAGCCCGATCGCATGTGTGCCTAGAGCGGATGTAGGTTCGATGACGGACACAAAGTCTCGGCGCAACAAACCAAAATTCTTTGAAAATGGGGTGTCGTGAGAAGAACTCAAGCCCTAAAAACCCCTATACCTATCGCCATCTTTTCTACTAAATCTTGTTTTATTTTCTAAGGAATGGATCCTATCTCGGGTATGGCCTCGGTAGAGGCACCGTTAAGTGAAATTGGCCCCGGCCACGGGCGGTCCCTTTTAGCACATGTTGGACATGGGAGACCCCTAGTGAGATGGGAGGTTCCCCGTCGTTAGGTATAAGCTGGTTTCAAAACTAAAAAAAAAATAAATATTCCAAAATCAAAAAAATCAAATATTTCACAACTTGAAAAAAGAGCAAAACTAAAAAAAAATCAAATATTCCAAAATCCAAAAAATCAAATATTTCACAACTTAAAAAATCAAATATTTCAAAATAAAAAAAAATCAAATATTTCAAAATCCAAAAAAATTTAAATATTTCAAAATCTAAAAAAAATCAAATATTTTAAAATCCAAGAAATTAAATATTTCAAAACTCAAAAAAAAATCAAACATTTCAAAATCCAAAAAATTAAATATTTTCAAAATTACAAAAAAGGGTTTTTATGAATTGCATTCATAGCATCCATTGCATTCATTATCATTTTGTTTGCCTATTTAATAAGGCTTACCCCCTTGACCAAAAATCAAGAACTGGTCATTCCCTAACTTGTGACAGGTAAGGGGTTAAGCCTAAAACAGGTTTAACCTATCTTTTTTGTTTTTTGTGTGTGCAGGGGCATGTTGAAGCTCAAGGTTCAGCACTTCAGTCTTCACACGGCTATTTGTCAACCGTTCTATTAATTTCAACGGTCTTGGTCAGACCGTCCAACCATTCACACGGTTTTATTTAGACCGTTCCAACTCTTGAATCAACTCCGCTCAACTCCCTTCTATCAAACCCGCTGTAAATCTGATGCCCGGCTCCAAGAGAGCCGTCCTAATCTCTGAGCGGTCTATGTGTGACCGCATAAATGCTGAAGTCATAGCCCAACTCAATCACTCAAAGCGAAGCCCAAACTCAAACCAATCAAATCATCAGCTTTATTCATTCATATATCAAAAATCTCTAAGCATACGTCTTTACATCAATATCATCATGAAAAGAAAGAGAGAAAAAATCACTCAGTCCTCTGCTGGGCATCCCTGCGAGGATGAATCTCTCTCAGCTCTCTAACATAGGCCTGGCGTGTCGTCGGAATCTCTACAACCTCTGCTGGAAGGGTAAGTACCCTGCTCACCTCCCACATGATCAAGGCACTCCTGACCGCCTGCTCGTCCTCCTCTGTACCGATCCTCCTCACATGTACTGCGGGAAGGTGGGGTAGCATTGGTAGTACGGTCCTAGGTAGTCCAACCTATAGGTAGCACTGGTGCGGGCTGTACATCACCAGTACAGTGTCGCTCACTAGCCTCAGATCCAAGCCTGGCCTCCTGGGAACTCTGACAGTGGTGTCGCGGAGGAAGTCCGGGCGCATCACGAACCAATCCAGGGGCAGCCTATTGACGTGCAGTCACCACTCATCCCTGGTGTTCTTCTCTACTGTCCTGCACTCTACCTGTGGAGAGAACCCGAATACGCCACCTATGAAGAAGAGGGGGTGGCTCCCAAAGATCGTCTAGCTGAAGTGACATCCTCCTTGTAGACGAATTTCATCCTGACGCCCATCCAGCACTCTAAAAGTATCATGAAACCGAAGAGAGGACCTCCCAGAGCTGCTGAGGTAAGGCCCTCGTATAAGTAGGCAAGGATGGCCTGGGAGATAGAAAGACCCTACCATAGGCCACTGATGGTACTAAGAAGGGGAGTCTCTAGCACATGGTCAACTGAGGGGAACAAGATAGCCCCGCACAAGCAAATGGACGTGGCCTTGGCTATGGCCTCGTCCCACCAACACCTATTCCTACAATGTTCAACTACCCACTGGCTAAGAGGAATGAGATGGATCTGACGTGGGCCTATGAAGGTGTGGACGTCCCTGCTGTCTGGTATGAACCCTCCCAAGATGAACTTAGGGTCTATAGGGGCCACTGTATTTCACACTGAGTCCTCCTCTCCCACCTGGGACCTAGGGAAAGAGAAGTAGGTCTCTACCTCCTCTAGTAGGATAGTGGCCTCAAACAATGGAAATATGAACGTATGGGTCTGAGGGTGCCAGATTTCTACTAAAGCCGAGATGCTGTGCCAGTCAAGAGAAAGTTTTGGGTAGTTCTGACCTAGTACTAGGAGAGGTTGTAGGTGGCAAGATCTCAGGATGGATGTCACTCCTAGGGGCAACGCAAGGACCATGGGAGCCATCCACTTCAAAGTGGTATAGCGCCTAGGGCCAGGGAGAAGCTGAGATGAAGAAAGAAGAGAAGAACATGTAAGTAAAAATGAAAGATTTGAACTGAAGGAATTCATGATAACTTACCTCCCTCAGAGGGCTTGAGCTGAGATGTCGTGGGATTGCAGTCAGCCGTTGGAGCACTTTCCGCTCCTTTCTGGCCAGTCTTGGCCCTTCAAGCGCCGCTCCCTCCATAGAACTCCCCTCCAAGGCTTTTTTCATAATGATTTGGTGATGAATAATAAAGGTTTCAAGGCTTAGAAGAGGGAGGATGTGTGAATCACAAATTTAGACTCCCCTCCTACTCATAAGGCTTGGCTAGAGGCCTACATTCCTTAGGAGTGAGGTTGGATAAGTTTAGGATGGGATAAGATAGCTTTGGATTGGGTTAAAGTGGTTTACCCTCGGTTTAGGACTCTCCAAGAGAGTCACATTCAAATTCACGGGGCGTCCATTTGGACGGTCTCGCGATAGACCGCCTATCTCAGTGAGCGGTCCGATGAGGACCGTTTAACACCTTCTAGAGACCCCGAGTGCTAGAGTTTGAGCGGACTAAAGTTGACCGCTTTACAATCACGCGGTCGTTTATAGACCGTTCTATCTTTTGAATGGTAAAATGAGGATCGGTTTTCTTCTTGTTTGTGTGGTCTATATTAGACCGTGCGTTTCTTGGGGCGGTCTATGTGGAGACCGTGCAAGCGTCTGATGCGTTGCTTTTAACCTATTTTGTACCTGTGCCACTCAACCTGTGGCCTCTCACCCTTCTCACTCATTTGGCGTCACCCTTCTCACTCATTTGGCGTCGCTCTTTCTCACTCATTTGGCGTCGCTCTTCTCACTCCTTTGGCGTCACTCTTTCTCACTCCTTTGGCGTCGCTCTTCTCACTCCTTTGGCATCACACTTTCTCACTCCTTTGGCGTCGCTCTTCTCACTCATTTGGCGTCACCCTTCTCACTCATTTGGCACCGCTCTTCTCACTCATTTGGCATCACTCTTCTCACTCATTTGGCATCTCTCTCCCTCGCTCTGAGTCGGCGTCTCTCTCTCACTCCAAATCGGTGTCTCTCACTCGTAGTCGTCTCACTCGTGGTCACATCGTCGCACCCATAGTCGCATCTCACCCGCAGTCGTCTCTCACTCGCACGTGTCATCTCACTCGTGTCGAGTCAGTAGTCGTGGTTAGTATTTATTCATATATTCATACATTCATACATAAAAATGAAGAAAAAAATGCATATCACTATCATATCATATCATGTGTACAAAAGTAGAGTCGTAGTACAAACTCAAGCCGGGCCCTCTCCCTCCGGCCTGTCACTGTCACCTCCGCCCTCAGGCCTCTTTGATGGCGGGGCCATCGGGGAAGTCACCTCCTCTCGGCGGCGCCGCCGCCGCTCCTCCCCCTTGTTCCTCCGGTGATCGGAGGAACCCGTAAGGTAGGTCCTATAGGAGCCATGCATCCCACTCGGAAACCCGCTCCTCCTTGGTCGCTGGCTCACCTCTCAGAGGATCTCCACCATGCCCTCTAATCTGGAAATCTGGCGTTGAGCCTGCTCCGTCTCGATCCTGTAGCGCTCCGCCTCGGTAGCGCTGGCTCGAAGCCGCTCGAGCTCCGGTCGCAGAAGGGCCATCTCGAGGGTGTCGGATGGTCGGCCTCGTGCGAGATCCTCTCGCAGCCGTGTGGTCTCCTCTCTCAAGTGCGCCGCCTCCTCCTGAGCTGCTGCCCAGTTCTACTCCAGCTCTGCTCTTAACAGGGTCAGCTCGGTCGTCTGCATACACATATCATGGTCAGTCAATTGCATTTCAAACATTTCATAAGCATAAACAACAAGGAAAAGTGTCGTGATTTGCATACCCTCTCGGTGAGCACCACCTCGGCCGCCTTGGCCTGCGCTACCATCCGAGTGAAGTCGGCCTCCTGCTCAGCTCGGTCTGCGGGAGTCTGGATCTGTGAAGAAGAAGGAGCATCAGCCCCCTGTCGCTGGGCCCCCTCGGCGCGCTGCATCCAAAACTCCAGGTTAGTCACACGCATAATCATAATCGTAGGCATTTGCATAATTTAAAGAGTTGAGGGTTTAGAAAGCTCACCAGTAAGGCCAGGGCCTGCCGGGCCTCGTCCTGCTCCCTGATCGTAGAGTGCAGGAGCCCCTATAGCTCCGCAAGTCATCCCTCAGGGTCAATCTGCATTTAGAGGTCCAAGTGTCAGTGCATCAGCATATAGAAATCATAAGCATAATAAGTAGAGTTTGAGTTTAGAAGTCGTACCGGTCGGTGGGCACCCCGGAACACCTGGTCCCGGTAGTGTCTAGCGTACACGGTGTAATACACTGAGTCGCTGTCTGCTCGGGCGGTCACCACCCGCCCAAGCGCTGCCCAGTCTGCTATCTGCGCGGCATTCCTTGTCGTCCAATTGAAGGCAGCTCCTAGACCGCGGGTCATCCATGTAACGCGCTCCCCGGGCCCCTCTGCTGCCTGAAACTCCACTGCTGGCTGATGGACCCCAATGGTCCTCATCACCAGTCTGTAGTGCAGTGGTTCCACTACGTTCACGCAATGGAGCCACACGTCTCGTCCCGAGAAGGTGAGGGCCCCTGCCACCCAGGACTGACCCTCCTGTCCCTCCTCCGTGTATGGTGTCCACCATACCTGCAAAAGTAAGGAGTCGCATCAGCATCATCATCTAAAATTGCATTTAATTAAAGAGTCTAAGTTTAGAAGCATACCGAGGCAAACGGTAGAGCATCCAGGTCGTCCTGCAACTCTCGGACCTGTCTCCTGAGAGCTGCGGTCTGTCGAGGTGCTGTCCACCTCCAGGTAATAGGCAGGAGCCCAGGACGGGTGTCCTCACCTCTGCCTCGCCCACGTAAGCGCACGTAGGCCCACACCTGCATCACAACATCGTGTCAGCATCTAGGAAACATGTAGAATTGCATAATCAAGTCTAAAGTAGGAGTCATACCTAGAGTAAGGGGGAGAATCCCCCGAGCATGGTTTGACGGGCCGTCGAACTCAGCATGTCAAAGAGAAAGGCGAGGATTGCCGCTCCCCACGCGTAGTCGCCCACGTGGCTGAGCTCCTCGAGGAAGGGAAGGAAGCGGCAGCTCATCACGTCCGCCCGAGTGGAGAAGAGGAGTCGCCCGAACAACATCATCAAGAATCACCGTAGCACTCTGTCGGCCTCTGCTCTCGGCTCTGTCGCAACTCTCGGTCTCGCCAGGTCCACTAGCCACTGTAGGTGCTGCTCCGGCTGCTCTTCGACTGCTATCCCCGCTCGTCGCAATCCTAAGCTGTCCTGAAGACTAGCCCGGGGTAGGAGGGTAGACTGCCTCTCGGGGCGCCGCAGCTCTAGGCCCAGCAGCTCCCGAGCCATCGTCCGATAGTTGGGAAAAGTGGTCCCGCTAACCGGTGGCCCGTGCACCTGCAGGCCCGTGAGTTGGGCCACGTCCTCCAGCGTAGGGACCATATGCCCCCACGGGAAAAGGAACGTACGACTCACTGGGTCCCAGCGGTCGTGTAGGGCATAGAGCAGAGTTGTGTCGAATCGACAAACCTCAATACTCAGGAATGGGGTGAACCCCATGGCAGCCAGCCGCTCCCACTGGAAGTCCGGTAGTGCCAGATACACTGCCCGGACCTACAGCCACGAGATGCAGGTCCTGCGCTTTCCCTGCATGCATTCATTCATTTTGTGCATTTAATAAAAGGTTCAAACATTCTTCATCCAAGAAATAAAGGAAAATAGTGAAGGTTGCATTTCTAACAGATGGGCGGTCTCCTGTAGACCACACTTCTAATTGCACGGTCCCATATGGGCCGTTTCTCTATCAAGGCTTCAGTCCTTGAATAGACCTGTATGGCCTGTTCAACCCTTGAATGGTGATCCCTTTACCGTCCTTCTGTTTTCATTCCCATCGATTGTCGAGGTTTGATGGCCACTGCTAGGCCGCATTTGCATTGTGGACGGTCCGACATGGGCCGCATCGTTCTGAGTCTGCAGTATCTGAACGGCCCCTTGGGGCCCATTTTTTAGGTCAGACGGTGGACCTCCCACCGTTCGTCTTCATGTTCAGACCTATTGTTTCTAGGTTTTGGGCGGCCAATTCTAGGTCGCACGGGGTTGTGAGCGGTCCAATGTGGGCCGCTCGAGTTTTGAGTTCCCAGAGTTTGAACGGCCCGTTATGACCCGTTCTTCCTTTATGCGATGGATCTCCCACCGTGTATCCATCTGTTTGGCCTTATTATTTCTGGTTTTGAGCGGTCACCCATGGGCCGCGTGTGTCCGGGGCGGCTCTAGATGAGCCGCATGTTTTCGGTTGAGTGGTTCTTTGAGAACTGCTCGACCGTCGTCTTCCCCAACGACGGTGAGGGTCCTCCCCGCTAGCGGTGGCACCCCGTGGGCCCCCGAACCGGTCTCTCATCACCCTAATCTCCCTGCTATCCCCTAAAAATTGACATGCATGCTAAAAAATCAAGATGGCAAGGGTTTTGTGGGCCTACCTCGGGGTCCCGAGGGGCCTTCTCCTTCGCCGCCGTGGCCGCCGTGGCCGGTTTGCCGGTCTCCTCTTCGGCCGCGGCTGCTCCGTCGCCTGCTGCAGCTTCAGCGGGTGGCGGTGAGGCTTCCTCTTCGACGTTGGCCGGCACCACCGTTTCCTCTCCTCCAAGACGACGGCCGCCGGATGTGGCGGCGGTGGAGCCTCTCCTCCGGCCGTAGCGGGGTGGGAGGTCTGATGCTTGGTCCTCATCGGGAAGAAGTGAGGATGTGAGGGGGGGAAGTCGAGAGTGTGAGAGGAGATGGGGGAGTCTCGATTTGGGAATGGGGGGGGGTTTGCTTGGCCCTTCGCTCTCCCTCTTCCACCGTGGGTTACGGTGGAAGGAGGGAGACGAAGGGTTTAAGGCTTTTGAAGTTCCAGACATTACGCGGTCTAATGATAGACTGTCCGAACGGCGGTTCATCCATGGCCGTTCTTCGCCAACGGCATGTTGCTCTAAACAGCTTCTTTCTGGCCGTCCCAATTAGAACGGTTTGTTATTAACCGTCCTTATTCTTTTCAAACGTTCGCATTCAATGCTTTTGGGTGGCTTGTGCTTAGCCGTTCTTTATTATGGGCGGTTCCTGGATGACCGTTCATGTGCTAGAGAAAATAGTCTCATCCCTGTTGCCGCACTTTGTGCTCAATTGATAAATGTGGTTATTTGATGATATCATTGCAAATCTTGCTAATGACACTTCTTGCAGCATCATCTTTCGCTTGCCGTTTCACCTGCACAGGTGATAAGTGTCCATTTGTTATGACAATTCATTGCATGTACACCATTTTATGTGCATATAATTAGGCAATTATGCATATTTCATAGTTAACCTCAACTCCGCATTTAAATTGGAGCTTTCACGTAAATTGATTAATTTGGCAATTTTATTTAATAAATTTGAAGTTGAGGGCCATGAGCATTAATTCTCCATTGCATAATCATGAGCATTTGAGATTTATGTGTACATTGTAGTAATTTTTATGGACTAAAGTGCAATTATGTGTGTGTAGGACACCGAAGGTAATTACAAAAGATGCCGGGGGTAAAACTGTCACCACTACTTTGACCAAGTCAAAAAGCACATATTTTGATTGGAGGGAAAAGAAATTTTTAAAAGTTTGAAATTGAGGAAAAGAAACACATATTTCGGTTGGAGGGAAAATTGAATTCAAAGTTTGAAATAAAGGAGAGACATGATAAGCCTTGGGAAAGGGGGTGCCCAAAGTCCAAGAAAGGGGGTGCCCACCTACTTTTCCTCTTCCCCATGCATCATATTCCACTTAAATCTCAGCCATCCATCTCCTTTTGATACAATCTCCACCCTTCATCTACTCAACTTTCCCTATAAATAGCCCATGACAAGGAGGAGAAAGGGAGTTCTTCTTTTGATAATTTTTCACTCTTTCTCTCCCTCTCACATCTTTTAGTTCGCCGAGTTCGCCCTCTTCCTTCCCTCTTCTCCTCTTGCTGTCTTCATGAAAGTTCTTTATTTTTACGTTCTCTACAACTTCTTCTTCTTCACTATCTTCTAATTCCTTCTGGTTTTCAAGCTATTTCGTGTTTTTCACTGTGCTGTCCTGTTCATCTGTGAACCAGTGTTTCTCTATGTTCTTACCCTTGTTTCTCACCCTTATAGTCATTTTCTCCTCTTGCTTTCTTCATAAAAGTTCTTTGTTTTTAAAAGATCTTCAACTTCTTCTTCTATGCCATCTTCTAATTCTTTCTGGTTTGAAAGTTATTTCTCATTTTTCAACTTGCTGTCTTGTAATTTCACTGTTCATCCGAGGTTCTAGCTTTTGTTATTTCTCAGTTTTGAAGCCCTTCCGCTCTTCTTTTCTCTCTGAGTTCTTCCTCAAAGTTCTTCCTCTTATGTAGATCTAGATTTCCTTCTTCTATCACTTCCTCCAATTCTTCTTTGTTTATGAGTTATATTTATTTTCTCACTGTTTTACTCTCCCATCTTTTTCTTTCTTCATCTCCACACAAACCCTTCCACATTTCTCTCTATATTTCTCTCCGAAGTTTGTCCTCCACAACTCCCCTTTCATGGCGACGTGCACATCAAGACGGGCGACGTTCCAAGGCTCGTGACGTGGACGGCGACGGCTTCTTCATCCACCTCTTTCCACGGCGATCTCTTTCAAGGCGGAGCGATACTCTCCAAGGCTCGGCGAGGAGGAGATGACAACGTCATCACCATTGCTACTATCATCTTCACACCTTAGGCTCCTCTTTTTGTTATTGCTTTAGTTTTATTTCACTTCATTGTAATCTCATTGTGTCATTAGTGTAAACTTGTTTCACATTTCATGTACTCTTTCTTTTAAGTTAATGAAAGTTGTTCTCTTGATCTAGTTCTTGATCTTCTTCCATCTCTACCCCCTTCTTCTATCTCTTCTTTTCACTTCATGCAATTAATTTCTAGGCACATAATCATAGGTGTTTTTAATTAAGTGTTTGGTTTGTTCTTCATTTCACTATTTTCTTTAAACAAAATAGAATCACAAGTATTTTCTAAAGGACTCCAAGGTTTTTAACTTAAAAAATCTCTTCTTCCCTGTGGATTCGACCCTTCTCGCCACCTTATTACGTCTTACCTTCATCTAGTGCGAGTTAGAAATTTTAAGATTGATACGCATGTTTTAAACGACGAATTTTTGCGTAATCAATTTTTGGCGCCGTTGCCGGGGAAGAATGATGATTTTTGATTTAAGAACTTTATTTTCCTTGTGTATATAGTGTACTAATAAAGCTCACTCTTCTTTTTTTTTTACAGGTTAAAAAAATTCAAAAAAAAGAGAGGTAAGTTTGTATTTCTGTCTTTCATCTTTTGATTTTGTCATTTCATTTCAAAAAAAAAAGAGAAAAAACGAGAGATTGCGCATCAAGTAAGTCTCCAAACGTATTCCTCTCATTTTGTGTCATTTCCTTAATGTTCTTGCATATTATGGTTAGATAGGTTCACTAAATTAAAAAAAAAACTCTTCACTTGAACTTAATAAAAATTCTCATTCTAAGAGTAGAAATCACACTTTCATGCATCATTTAGGATAGAAGCTCTTTTTCTTTATTGTCTAATTGTTGTTAATTACATTGTTGAAGATTGCGGGAGGTAAAGTGAGTACTCTAACTTTTCCAAAAGCATGTTCATGCATTTTCATGCTTGCATAGAACCCCTTGTTTGAACTTGCTTTGTTGCATATTATTTCAAAATATCTTAAGGGCAACACCCATAAGCAAGATAAGGTGGGGATTTTATCACCCTTCCTTAGCCCACAAATCATAATTCTCTTGCATCTTTGCATCACCTAGACCTCAAATAAAATTCAGTAGACATTGACCCTAAGTTTACACTGTGGTTCTTGTGTTATTTGAGCTTACCCTCTTATGAAAACTGGTGCCTAAGACAAGACGGTCGGACGGCAAACGCCTTAAGCGAGTTAGTGGTTTGGCATAATTATGTCCCTACGAAAGTAGGGGGAACCTCCCACTACCCCACCCCTTACCTGGCCGGTGGAAATATTAAGGGTGAACTTAAGTTGCACTTTAGTCATTTTGTGAAACCCAATTTGTAGGTCTAGGTCACATCTAGGGCAGTAAGTAATTTGTGTGATAACTTGTTTGTGTTTACATTAAAATAAAAATAAACAAAAATAAAAATAAAAATAAAAATAAAAAATCTCATCTTCTCTCTCTTCATCCTAGTTTGCATCAAAATCAAAAAAAAGAGAAAAAAAATTAAAATAAAAAAATTAAAATCATCTCTCTCTTCGTCCTAGTTCCTACAAGGTAGACGATCTCAACATCCAAACCTACTGGGACCCATTCAAGAAATTGAGAGAGTATTGTATCCAGAGAACGATCTCCAACAAGATCTCATGGCCGAAAATCAAGGACCTCACCACCAAAATCTAATGGCCGAAAATCCCAATCCTCCAAAGCAAATGAAGGACTATTTCTTGACCAATTAATACCAACCATCTTTCTATGTCCAAGCACCTCAGAACCAGGCAGTTCATTATGAAATCAAGTCTAGTACCATCCAAATGTTGCCATCTTTCTATGAAAATCCCAATGAAGACCCTTACAAACATCTTGATGAGTTCCTTCAGATCTGCTCAACTGTTAAAATCCAGAATTTCTCTGATGATGCTCTTAGGCTAACTCTCTTCCCATTCTCTCTCAAAGATAAAGCCAAATATTGGTTAGGAGCCTTGGGTAGGATCATTGATACATGGGCAGAAATGTAAAAAGAATTTTTGAAGAAGTTTTATCCCATAGGGCGAACCAATACGATGAGAAGAGTAATTACTGGATTCACACAAAACCCAGGGGAACATATTCATGAAGCATGGGATAGACTAAAAGATTTATTGAGGAAATGCCCCCACCATGGGTTATCAAGATGGCAAATTGTACAGGCATTCTATGAGGGTTTGGCGGAGAATTATAGACAGATGGTGGATGCATCATGTGGGGGAGCATTCATGAGTAAGAGCGAGGATGAGGCTTATGATTTATTTGAAATGCTTAGTGAAAATTCCATAAGCCATACCTCGCTTTCATCATATGAAAGAATGATTGGGCCTTCTAAGAGGGGTGGACTTTATGAAGTTAAGAGCCAAGGTGAGTGTGAGAACAAGATGGATATTAATGCCATAACCCAAACGTTGAATAAAATGGATTTGTTGGCGCAAAAGATAGAGAAGGTCGATATGGTTGCCCAAAAGCTAGACCAGCTATTGTCCATGTCTAGACAGGAACCCTCTTTCCCTTCTGCCTCTCAACCTCAACAATTCTCAACCCCAAGTCAAGATGAAATCTGTGCTTTGTGTTCGAGCCCTAGCCATTCCGTGATTGGGTGTCCCACAGCAGCCCAACTCCCCCCATTTATCCAAGAACAAATCTTTACTGCTCAAGGTGTCTCCAAGCCCACATATGATCCTTATTCAAACACTTACAATCCGAGCTGGAGAAATCATCCAAATTTTTCTTGGAAGTCTAATCAAGGCCCATCCACCCAATCTCATCTCTCACACCATCCAAATTCAAAACAATCATTTTCCATGCCAAGTCAGTTAAACCAAAATCTCTCTTATCAGCCTCCTTTCCATCAACAATCACCTTTCCATCAAGCTCAGGCCCCATATCCTCAAGCTCAATTTGCTCAGGGCCAATTTCAGCAAATTCCTGCACATCGTTCACATCAACCACATTATCAACCATCTCCTGCTCAGCCCACTTTTGATGACAAGTTTGAACAACTCCAACAACTCATCCTTACCCAAGCACAACCCATTTCCAAGTTGGAGAACCAGATAGGGCAACTTGCTGCCAATAACATGAGAAGAGAGGTAGGTCAGCCCCCTAGCCAATCGGTGGCCAACCCCCGCAATCAACAACCTCCAGGCTTCTCTCCAAGAGCTCCTATTCTTCCTCAACCCAATCAGCCAAACCAACCTCAGCTGCCCCCTCCTATAGGTCCTCATTTCGAGAATGCTAAAGCCATCTCTAGCCTTAGGAGCGGGAAAATTCTTAATGACCCTTATCAGGCTAGGGATGTGGGTAGTAGTTCGGGCCAAGATGCCCACGAGGAGAGTGATAGTGAAGATGAGGAGTCAACAATTTTCCAAGAAAAGAAGAGGCAAGAGGGGGGAGAAAATAAGCTGGACAAAGGGAAAGCAAAGGTTGATGAAGGACCATAAGAGTATGTTCCTAAGGTCCCATTCCCTGATGCATTGAAGTCTAAAGCTCAAAAGAGAAAGCCGGTCCAACAAGAAGAACAAGTGGAATTGTTTAAACATGTGAACATCAATATTCCACTATTGGATGCGATCAAACATGTACCGGCGTATGTAAAATTTTTAAAAGAGCTATGTACACCAAAAAGGGAACCAAAGGTAATAACACAAAAGGTCCGCTTGTCTGAAGATGTCAGCGCAGTTTTTATGAATCATTTGCCTAAAAAATTGAAGGACCCCGGAGCTCCACTGATTTCTTGTGATATAGGTGGAATTACATTTGATAGAGCATTGCTGGACCTTGGAGCCAGTGTGAACTTGTTACCCACCTTTATATATGAGCAGTTTGATCTAGGGGAGTTGAAACCCACATCTATAATCCTTCAACTGGCAGATCGATCTGTAAAGACTCCGAGTGGACTATTGGAAGATGTGATTGTGAAGGTGCATGAATGTTATTTCCCGGTGGACTTTCTTATTCTGGATATGGCCACGTCCCAGGAATTAAAGCACACACCTATCATTTTGGGACGTCCGTTTCTTGCTACGGCCAAGGCTAATATAAATTGTGCCACGGGGATGATGGATATTTCCTTTGGAGGAGAAAAGGTTTCTCTGAATGTGTTCAAAGCATCTCAATATCCAGACCATGAGGAGGAATGTAATGTCATTGATGTTTTTAAAGAACTAATTGAAGAAAGTTTGGAAGTTAATGAGGAATGTCTAGAAGAGGGTAGCATGCTCTAGGATTCCCCACTTTCTAGTGCACCCCACTCTAGAGTAGAGCCACTCCCTCCACTTCAAGTTGAACCTATTCTTCCATCTTTGGATCAGCCGCCCAGTCTAGAATTGAAGGCACTGCCGGATCCTTTGAAGTATGCTTATCTAGGTTGTTATCCCCGGTAGATGGCAATCAAGAGGGGAGGGGTGAATTGATTGGCAATAAAAATTTTAACAACCAACTTTTACAGAAGATGTAATGGAAGGATAATAAATGAAGCACACTCTTCTCACCCGATGATGAAAACACACGAACAGCGGAGATGTAATGAGATCTGAATTGACGAGATATGAATGACACTCAACTCGACTAGAGGCCCACTCGTGTAATAACGTAGAAGCAAACCATGATGAACAATAGAATTTAAGGTGGTTCGGGTTCACAACAGTGACCCCTACGTCCACCCCTCACAACGTGAGGAAAGCTTCCACTAAAGAGTGAAAACCCGCACACACACACACGCTGTGAAACACACAGCCACACACACGCGTGCGCCACGACCAGCAAACGCACACACACACACACAGAGTGTTTCGTTCAAGATATATGTTCAGATACACAATGATTCTTCAGAATAGAAATAGAATGAACAGGATAAATGGAATAAAGATCTTGAAGTCGCCAGAAATCCCCCTTCAAATGATGTTCCAGCTGTGGTTCTTCATAGCTTGGTTGATGAGGCAGGATGAGGACAGATCTTCATGAAGAACCCCGGATGTTGATGTGCAGCTCGAGATCCAAGTTGCCCGGCTTCAAATAAGGAAGGAGAGCTTCGGTTCTTGCTCAGGATGCATCTGATCAGCACGGGGATCGACCCATTTTCGAAGAGGATGGCTTCTATTTGCGCTTGGAAGGGCTCCCACGAGCTTTCTTCTTCCTACAAGATAAAAACACGATAAGGTCGAATGTTCTCTTCTTTTTTTTTTCTCACTTTTGGGATGCCCTAATCATTGTTATTTATAGTCCCAAGGAGAGGGGACACGTGTGACAAGATGGAACCTCGGATCTCCCAACATTAGGGCAAAATGAGGAATAAAAATGGCGGCCGCGAAATGGATCACGAACCGGACTGCCGGTCCGTAACACTAGGGGTCGACCCATTGGGTCGACCCACGACGCACGGGTTAAAAGCCCGACAAGAGTATTTTTCCAGGGGTCGACCCATGGGGTCGACCCATAGCGCATTCTTTCCAAAAACCAAAAACTGTGAGTTACCCGAGAGTTTCAGGTGCCAAAAAGGGTCGACCCATTGGGTCGACCCACACACGTTATGCACAAAACTGAAAACCTGTGGGTTCGGGACCGCCTAGGGGTTGACCCATGGGGTCGACCCACGTACTACTTCTCAACAAAAAGAAAGAATAGAGCTAACAGCCACCAAGGGGTCGACCATTGGGGTCCACCCCATCAAAATAAACATGTTATTGAATTCCATGAGCTGGATATGAACAAGGATCAACCCTTTGGGTCAACCCATGACAACTAATGAAGAAAATTAACTAAGAAAGGGTTAAGGTTTTGTGTGGATCTCACCAATCATTCTTCAATGTTTTAGGATGTTAACTTCATTCCAGATTTATGTAAGAACACAAAATTGGAGTTAGATTAAAACTTTGACAAACATGACTCAAAACACTTACTCAAGATAGATGATCTTGATCCAGCAGGTATATCACATCTGGCAACATTAGTAATTCATGAACCAAGAGAAAAAAGGTGATATATAGTAAAGCATTTCAAAATGAGTTTGACTAAATTTATTCACCCATCAAAAGTTCTAGTCTAATATAGTGTTTGGTCATCATCAAAAATCAACAATTAGAATATTCACACAGCGGGTTCAACAATCTCCCCCTTTTTGATGACTATGCTAGAGTTTAGGATTGACAAGAAAATAGTTATTTACATAATTTCTGAATCAACACCTCAACAGAAATTTAACACTAAAACCTCCATATGTATAACCAAGTGAGCTCAAAAGGAGTTAACAAGCTGAATGAAATCAAGGCCACAGACCAAATGTTAGGAGAACCCCATCATTACATCAAACCACGACCACAATGTTGAAACACATTCTTTCAATGCACCAAGCTGAACCATGTAGGAAGCATCATTCCTTAAAACACAGGGCCTCATTCAAGCAATGTGAGATTGACCAGTCAAAAGCATCATCCATTGTTAACAAGCCGACAACAGAGTTTTTAAGACTTACAAAGCCTGAGTTCATGAGTTACAAAAATGCATACATGTGCAATGCCATGATGATGCAACAGTTCTAACTAAACATTTCTAACTGACAGACTAATGAAAGCAAACATGCAAGCAAGCACACACCACACATACTATAACATAATAGTTAACCAAGCACACACACATATCTAAAATTCTCCCCCTTTGGCATCATCAAAAAGGAGAGGGAGAACATGTTAATAACTGTGCAATATCATAGGAGCTTCATAACCTAGTCCGAGGGTGGAGAGGGTGGAGCATGTGACCCTCTAAGTAAAGTCATCATTTCTTCAAACATCCTGGTTTGGGCGTCCAGAGCAGTAGTGTTTGCATCAAGAAAGGAGGTGACCCTTTGGAAAGACTGAGTGCGGGCAACATGGGAAATCCTCAAGTCAGTTACTTCATTGATAAGGGCATCCATTCTCTCCCCATACTTGTCTAGTCGGCTATCTATTGAATCCAATCTTTCAGTGATCAACTTAGGAAACCCATCAGGCAGTGCTTCATCAGGAAGTTCTAGTTGTAGAGGTTGATCTGCTTCATCTTCTTCACTATCCTCTTCTTCTTCTGAGTTGACTTGTTGTTGAACTTGACCAGATTTGATCTTACGAACCAGTACACCATCTATTAATTCATAATGCATATTCTTGCAAATTGTGGGGATGGAGTAAATGTCATTCTCACGAATTGTGTGATATCTTTCTTTGGACAAATTAATACCAGCTGATTCAAAGAGTGTTGTCAAAGCTGCTGCATATGGTAGAGTGCGGTTTGTATGCTGCATGCATGCCGATATGTGAAGTAATATAGTAGTAGGGAAATTGATTGGGAGACCCTTCATAAGACAGAAAAATAGGAACATGTGGAATTCAGTTACTTTGTCTCTTCCACCACCCTTTAGTATTATAATGGTCGTCATCATGTGGTGTAGAATGTGCTGCATGGAGGGAAAACGGTTTGCATTCAGGCCGGCGACGGACCTGTCTCCTATTTCCTCAGAGGTCATCATTTGATAGACCTCTTCTTCATCAAAATCAAGATCACCAAATGTGTAACCTTCATGATATGGTAGACCGAGAGCTTTACCCACAAATTCAGGAGTCAAGGTGATCACTTCACCATTTACAACAGTAAACTGCTTGTTTGCCTTGATTGTCATATTGCCATAAAACTGAATCACCAGCTTGTAATAAACCCGACGGTGTGCAGACATGAAATGATCAAGATTAGGTTGACTACAGATGATATCCACTAAGCCTGGCAGGTATTCAACCAAGTTCATAAAATCTACTGCACGAGAGCGGAGGATATTTCTGTGAGCAGCTTTGTTACCGGAGGCCAAGGCTTGTGATTTCATTGCTTCTAGCTCTTTATCCTTGGATCGTATCTCTCTTGCGCGGCTGGAACTCTCTCGCTGACGAGCAGATCGGCTGGATTCCTCCCCCTGACGAGAAGGCCGCCTTTTGGGTGCCATCTGAATCACCGGACAGATTAGAAACACTAGAGGCTTTCTAGATCGTGTTGGTTCGAGAAGAGGAGCCCCTCACGCAGAAATAGTGACGCTCCAAATACCATGGCCTTACCTCAGTGGATCTGGGAGGAAGATGGATGCTTGCGGACGCAGCCAAGAAGGAACCCGCGAGTAGCCACCGGTTAGATCTCGCCTTTAGGGCTGGAGCGGCTTTGGGTTGCAAGAGAGGGTTTCAAGGCTTCCAAGAGGTGGTGGCTGGTCGATCTAGGGAGCTGGGGTAGTATTATAGTGTTAGGGTTGAAGAAGAGGGCGTTCACGCCCTTTTCGAAACGGGACGGTTCGTGTTTTACCGCAACCGCCCGTAATGGGTCGACCCGATGGGTCGACCCACGGGTAGCCCGAGCCCCGGTTTAGAGCGAACTGACAGGGGTCGACCCCATGGGTCGACCCATCCCCTGTTTTGATGGAGATTTCCTTTTAAAATGAAGACATGGAGTACCAAGGAGGATAGGCTCAATTCCCCACTGATTAAAACATATGAAGGTCAAGGAAATAAGATATATTTGAGGTTTGAATCAATTGGGGAGGATGTTTCAAGGAAGCGATAGATTCCCTTGGAAGTTTATTTACCAAACTCTCCATAGTTCAGATTTCGATTAATCAGCTCCACAGATATGCACTTATTGAACCAAAAAAAAATAGTGTGGCCATAGAAGAGTGCAATAAAAGGGTTCATACATATTTAATAGAAGAAATGCAATTCATACAGAGGTGGAGATTTCACACAATTCAATTTATTTGCAATTCAAGCAAAATGGTGCATATGCATGAAGAAGGAGACCCATCGAATGCAACTATATGAAAGACACAAATGCATGATATGCATACTAGCAACACTAATTATGATGCAAAATGTAGAACCTCATGAATCCGACTCCTCTATTCTACAAACCCCTAACTCTCTCCTGAAAGATGTAAATTTTTCTTCATTTAGTGGTTTGGTAAATATGTCGGCAATTTGATTATTTGTTTCAATGAAGTTTATTTCAACATCACCCTTACTAACATGATCACGAATGAAATGATGCCTAATTTCGATATGCTTCGTTCTAGAGTGATGAACCGGATTTTTTGACAAGTTTATAGCAGAGGTGTTATCGCACAAAATTAAGGTGTTTTTGAAGGAGATGCTGTAGTCAATCAATTGTTGTTGGATCCAAAGCACCTGGGCAATGCAACTACCAAGAGCCACATATTCGGCTTCGGCGGTTGACAAGGCCACTGAATTTTGTTTCTTGGAGGCCCATGAGACCATGCATCCCCCAAGGAACTGGCAATACCCACTGGTGCTCTTTCGATCCACTTTACAACCCGCATAATCGGCGTCAGAATAAGCAATCAGTTCAAAGCTCGAATTATGCGGAAACCATAAGCCCAAATGTACTGAACCAGCAATATATCTAAAAATACGTTTCACGACCGACATGTGTGTTTCTTTCGGATCGGACTGAAATCTCGCACACAAGCAAACTGCAAACTGAATGTCGGGCCAACTGGCAGTTAAATACAACAGCGATCCTATCATGCTTCTAAAGAGCTTTTGATCCACGGATTTACCTTTCTCATCTTGATCGAGTTTGATTGAGGTTGACATGGGTGTGGGTTGAGGTTTCACCTTGTTGAAATTATACTTTGTGAGTAAATCTCGAGCATACTTCTTTTGGCATATAAAGATACCATCCACCATTTGTTTGACCTGCAAGCCCAAGAAGAAGGTCAATTCTCCCATCATGCTCATTTCAAACTCACCTTGCATTAGTTTGGCAAAATTTTCACTCAAGGTGACGTCAGTAGAATCAAAAATTATGTCATCGACATATACTTGAACAATTAAAACTTTCTTACCATTTACTTTGGTAAACAAGGTTTGATCAATGTTACCACGTTTGAACCCATTGTCGACAAGGAAAGAACTCAGCCTCTCGTACCAAGCCGGGGAGCTTGTTTCAACCCGTAAAGCGCCTTGTCCAATTTGTAAACATAGTCTGGATATGCGTGATCTTCAAATCCTGGAGGCTGCTCTACATACACATCCTCCTGTATGAAGCCATTCAAAAACGCACTTTTCACATCCATTTGAAAAAGTTTAATATCATGATGGCATGCAAATGCTAAAAGAATTCTTACAGCCTCAAGTCTTGCCACAGGGGCAAAAGACTCATCAAAGTCAATTCCTATCTCTTGGCTATAGCCTTTGGCTACAAGCCTGGCCTTATTCCTAATTACCACTCCTTGATCATTTAACTTGTTTCGAAAAATCCATTTGGTTCCGATCACGGAGTGGCTTTTAGGACGTGGCACAAGGAACCACACTTTGTTCCTTTGGAACTGGTGTAGTTCATCCTGCATGGCTAAGATCCAGGAATTATCCTTTAAGGCTTCATCAAGAGAGTGTGGTTCAAATTGAGAGAACAATGCTAGATAATCCAAATTGTCAACTTCCCTTGATGAAGATCGAGTTTTCACTCTATCTTCTACATTACCAATCACATTCTCGGGAGGATGGCTTTTGTGGAAAATCCATTGTCGAGGAAGCTGCTGTCCTTGTTGATTTTCATCATCCTTGCTTTCCGATCCTTCTCCTAGAGTTGCTTGACCTTGTGCTGCCTTTGGTGGAATCTCTTCACTGGTTTCTTCTTCTTCATCCTGCAATTTTGAGCTTTTATCAACATTCTCATTCCATGATTCATCTATAATAACATGAGGGCTCTCCTCTACAACAAGAGTTCTCAGGTTATAAACCCGATATGCTCTAGAAGTAAGAGAGTACCCAAGAAAGATTCCGCGATCACTTTTTGCATCGAATTTGCCCAAATCAGATTTTCCATTATTAAGAATATAGCAAATTGATCCAAATGGTTTCAAGTGAGAGATATTGGGCTTCTTACCTTTAAAGAGTTCATATGGGGTTTTTCTCAAGATTGGTCTTACCATAGCTCGGTTTATGATGTAGCATGCCGTGCTAACGGCTTCCGCCCAAAAGTACCTAGGAAGGTTGTTCTCGCTTAGCATTGTCCGAGCCATCTCAATAAGGGTTCTGTTCTTTCTCTCCACGATGCCATTTTGTTCTGGAGTTCTTGGTGCTGAAAATGTATGCGAGTATCCGTGCTCCCTACAAAATTCATCAAAATCAGTGTTCTCGAACTCCTTACCATGATCACTTTGAATTCTCTTGATGGAACATCCCTTCTCAATCTCCACTTTCCTGCAAAAACCTTCAAACTCCTTCAAAGCATCATTTTTATGTGACAAAAAGTATACCCAACAAAATCGTGAGAAGTCATCTACAATGACAAAGCCATATAACTTACCACCTAGACTGTGAGTTCTACTAGGACCAAACAAATCAATATGAAGAACTTCAAGAGGCCTAGTGGTAGTCACATCATTCTTGCTTTTGAAAGAGGCTCTTGTTTGCTTACCTTTGCTGCATGCCTCACACACTTTGTCAGGTTCAAACTTCAGCTTTGGCATCCCAACAACTAAATCATTTCTGGACAACTTTGAAAGAACGTTAAAACTGGCATGCCCAAGACGGCGATGCCACAACCAAGCATTGTCAGAGTTATTTGCAACTAAGCAAAGATTATTGTGTGATGTGTCATCTAAGTCTATCATATATACATTATTTTGTCTAACGCCTATGAACATTATTTCCTGTGTGGTTTTATTTACAACAGTGCAGTGCGTGGAGTCAAAAATCACATTGCACCCTTTATCGCAAAGTTGACTAATACTAAGTAAGTTATGATTGAGACCTTTAACCAACAAAACATTTTCCACACTATGAGGAGATCCCTTACCAATCTTACCTTCTCCAACGATTTTTCCTTTGTCCTTGCCCCCGAAGGCAACAAGTCCACCATCCTTTTCCTTGAGGTCTGCAAAGATTTCTTTGTTTCGGACATGTGTCGCGAGCATCCGCTATCGAGGTACCATTTGTTTCTTTGAGCCTTCATGCAGACCTACATATCATCAAAACAAGAAGACTTCTATGATTTTGGTACCCAAGCTTGCTTGGGTCCATATCGGTTAGAAGCTCTTGATCTATTCAACCACATTGATTTTCTTGCAAATTGTTTCTCATCAGCCAACATTAACCTACATGTATACATGGTGTGACCATACATTCCACAGTAGAAACATGAAACAACCTTTTTGTTATGATTTCTTTTCTTGTAATCATTCACGAATGGTTTGTGAGCCGGAATGTATTTCTCACTCTTTTTATGTGAAGAACATGATGAAGATGATGCATTAGCATTCACAAAGGAAGTTTGAGTTTTGTTTACAAAAGCTTTCTGGTTGCATGGCTCATAGCCTAGTCCTTCCTTTCTAAAATTCACTCTCATTCCTAGCATGGTGTCTAGATTTTGCTTCCCTTTGACAAATCTGGCTAGTGAATCTTTCAGATCTTTCACCTCATCCATTAAAACCCCTTTTTCTTCTTCAAGTTCCATTTTATCCTTTTCCAAGGCTTGGACTTTAGCATTCACTTCTTCAATGGCATTCATGGATTTTTCATCATTATGTTCTTCTTTCAAACATGTTAGTTCTTCTTCAAACAAAATGACTTTGGAAATGAGCATTTCATTGTCGTAAGACAGTGTTTCAAGCTTGGATGATAATTCAGCACATTTCAGACATGGAGATTCATTTGACATGCTTTGGTCAATCTTTTTCTTTAACATTCTGTTTTCAGACTTTAACTTTTTGCATTTGTCATACAAGGCTTCATAAGCAATTTCCCATTGCTCACATGAGAGATCATCAGTTTCAGAATGTACCTCATTGGAGTCTTCATCATCCGCCATTAGACACAATGTTTGGACAAGCTCGTCCAATTCATCTTCCGATTTGTCTTCGGTGTCATCCTCATCGCTCCACGTTGCCACCATTGCCTTAGGCTTCTTGAACTTCCCTTTCTTGAGTTTTTTCTGAAGTTCGGGACACTCTCCACGCATGTGCCCTGGTTTTTTACATTCATAGCAGATAATCTCTTCTTTCTTGCTGCTTTCTCCCTTCCTTGGAATCATTTTCCTTGGCCCTCTTCTGAATGGAGCTCCTGCTCTTCTGGACCTTCTAATGAATTTTCTGGCCCTTTGTGTTATCATGGCCACCAGCTCTTCATCCTCACTGTTTGAACCAGATCCATCTTCACTGTCATCCGATCTTTGGAGATTGGTCTTCAAGGCCATGCTTGAGATCGGCTTCTTTTTCTTGACATCTTCCTCATTCCTTTTTATGTTCAGCTCATAGGTCATTAATGACCCAATTAGCTCATCAAGCGTCAGAGTAGTAAGGTTCTTTGAGTCTTCAATGACCGTGGCCTTAGTATGCCACTGTGATGAGAGGGACCTTAATACCTTCCTCACAAGATCTTGGTTGGAGTATTCCTTCCCAAGTGCCTTCAGCCCGTTGGTGATCTCCAACAATCTAGCAAACATTTCTGAAATGTTTTCATCCGGCTTCATCATGAATAATTCGTAGTCCCGGACGAGCAAATTCGCTTTAGTCTCCTTCACTTCTGATGTTCCTTCATACATTAAACGAAGTTTGTTCCACATCTCCTGCGCGGAAGCACACATCGAAATTCGTGAGTACTCGTTTGGATGAATTGCACATTGAATTATATTCATGGCTTTGAAATTAGCTATGCACTTCTTGATATGATCTTCTCCCCACTCTTCCTCTTTGGGAGGCAATTTATATGGACCATTACTGATTACATGCCAAATTTCAAATTCCTGAGCCCTCAGGAATACATACATCCGATTCTTCCAATATGAATAATTCGACCCATCGAAGAACGGAGGTCTATGTATAGAGTGCCCTTCGGGCATCTGCCCCTTGTTTGCCATTTACTGGATCTTACTCTAAGATCGTGAGATCAGTAAAAATCAGAGACCGGGCTCTGATACCAACTGTTATGCCCGGTAGATGGCAATCAAGAGGGGAGGGGTGAATTGATTGGCAATAAAAATTTTAACAACCAACTTTTACAGAAGATGTAATGGAAGGATAATAAATGAAGCACACTCTTCTCACCCGATGATGAAAACACACGAACAGCGGAGATGTAATGAGATCTGAAAGGACGAGATATGAATGACACTCAACTCGACTAGAGGCCCACTCGTGTAATAACGTAGAAGCAAACCATGATGAACAATAGAATTGAAGGTGGTTCGGGTTCACAACAGTGACCCCTACGTCCACCCCTCACAACGTGAGGAAAGCTTCCACTAAAGAGTGAAAACCCACACACACACACACACACGCTGTGAAACACACAGCCACACACACGCGTGCGCTGCGACCAGCAAACGCACACACACACACAGAGTGTTTCGTTCAAGATAGATGTTCAGATACACAATGATTCTTCAGAATAGAAATAGAATGAACAGGATAAATGGAATAAAGATCTTGAAGTCGCCAGAAATCCCCCTTCAAATGATGTTCCAGCTGTGGTTCTTCATAGCTTGGTTGATGAGGTAGGATGAGGACAGATCTTCATGAAGAACCCCGGATGTTGATGTGCAGCTCGAGATCCAAGTTGCCCGGCTTCAAATAAGGAAGGAGAGCTTCGGTTCTTGCTCAGGATGCATCTGATCAGCACGGGGATCGACCCATTTTCGAAGAGGATGGCTTCTATTTGCGCTTGGAAGGGCTCCCACGAGCTTTCTTCTTCCTACAAGACAAAAACACGATAAGGTCGAATGTTCTCTTCTTTTTTTTTCTCACTTTTGGGACGCCCTAATCATTGTTATTTATAGTCCCAAGGAGAGGGGACATGTGTGACAAGATGGAACCTCGGATCTCCCAACATTAGGGCAAAACAAGGAATAAAAATGGCAGCCGCGAAACGGATCACGAACCGGACTGCCGGTCCGTAACACTAGGGGTCGACCCATTGGGTCGACCCACGACGCACGGGTTAAAAGCCCGACAAGAGTATTTTTCCAGGGGTCGACCCATGGGGTCGACCCATAGCGCATTCTTTCCAAAAATCAAAAACTGTGAGTTACCCGAGAGTTTCGGGTGCCAAAAAGGGTCGACCCATTAGGTCGACCCACACACGTTATGCACAAAACTGAAAACCTGTGGGTTCGGGACCGCCTAGGGGTCGACCCATGGGGTCGATCCACGTACTACTTCTCAACAAAAAGAAAGAATAGAGCTAACAGCCACCAAGGGGTCGACCATTGGGGTCCACCCCATCAAAATAAACATGTTATTGAATTCCATGAGCTGGATATGAACAAGGATCAACCCTTTGGGTCAACCCATGACAACTAATGAAGAAAATTAACTAAGCAAGGGTTAGGGTTTTGTGTGGATCTCACCAATCATTCTTCAATGTTTTAGGATGTTAACTTCATTCCAGATTTCTGTAAGAACACAAAATTGGAGTTAGATTAAAACTTTGACAAACATGACTCAAAACACTTACTCAAGATAGATGATCTTGATCCAGCAGGTATATCACATCTGGCAACATTAGTAATTCATGAACCAAGAGACAAAAGGTGATATATAGTAAAGCATTTCAAAATGAGTTTGACTATATTTATTCACCCATCAAAAGTTCTAGTCTAATATAGTGTTTGGTCATCATCAAAAACCAACAATTAGAATATTCACACAGGGGGTTCAACATAGGTCCTAACCAAACTCTGCCCGTAATCATTGCTTCCAACCTCACTGCTACTCAGGAATCCCAACTCCTAGACATCCTTCAGGAGCACAAGAGGGCGATAGGTTGGTCAGTGGCCGATTTGAAGGGTATCAGTCCGTATGTGTGTATGCATTACATTTACTTGGAGGATAATGCCAAGCCGAGCAGAGAGATGCAGCGTCGGCTGAATCCAAGTATGAAGGAGGTAGTGAAGAAAGAAGTTGTCAAATGGTTGGATGCCGGGATCATATATTCTATTTCTGATAGCAAGTGGGTCAGCCCAACTCAAGTTGTTCCTAAAAAATCAGGGCTGACAGTTGTAACAAATGAGAAAGGAGAAGAAGTTCCCACACGATTAACAACTGGGTGGAGAATCTGCATTGATTATAGAAAACTAAATTCAGTCATGAAAAAAAGATCATTTCCCACTCCCATTCATTGATCAGATCGTGGAGAAACTGGCTGGGCAGAAGTATTATTGCTTTCTGGATGGCTATTCTGGATATAACCAAGTTGCAATTTTCCCAGAAGATCAAGAGAAAATAACCTTCACATGCCCCTATGGCACGTTTACTTTCAGAAGAATACCTTTTGGGCTCTGCAATGCCCCTGCCACATTCCAGCGATGTATGATGTCCATTTTCTCTGAAATGGTGGGGGAATGCTTGGAAGTATTTATGGATGACTTTTCAGTGTTTGGTGATTCATTTGATGATTGTTTGGGAAATTTTACTCGGGTATTGAAAAGATGCATTGAGTCGAATCTAGTGTTGAGCTGGGAGAAGAGCCATTTCATGGTAAGAGAAGGGATCGTTTTTGGCCATGTAGTTTCAGAGAAGGGAATAGAGGTTGACAAGGCCAAGGTTGATGTGATTTCTAATCTTTCTCCCCCTTCTTCGGTCAAATAGATCCGTTCCTTTCTTGGCCATGCAGGATTCTACCGTAGATTCATTCAAAACTTCTCCACCATTGCTCGACCACTTACACAATTGCTTGCCAAGGACACTCCCTTTCATCTTGATGAGTCATGTCTAGAGGCGTTCAATTCTTTGAAAACGGCTCTCACACAAGCTCCCATTCTCCAATCTCCTGATTGGACACTCCCTTTTGAGATCATGTGTGATGCCTCAGACTATGCTGTAGGAGCTGTCCTAGGTCAAAGAGTTGAAAAGAAACCCGTGGTGATCTACTACGCGAGCCGCACCTTCGCTGATGCCCAAGTGAACTACACCACCACGGAAAAGGAATTATTAGCTGTTGTGTTTGCCCTCGAAAAGTTTCGATCATATCTGTTAGGGACGAAAGTCATTGTTTATTCCGATCACTCAGCATTAAAATTTTTGATGTCTAAGAAGGAAGCCAAACCCCGTCTCATACGGTGGATTTTATTACTACAAGAGTTTGATTTGGAAATAAGAGACAAGAAGGGGTTGAAAAATGTTGTAGCTGATCACTTGTCTAGGATTGTAATTCCTGAAAGTGCCCCTATGTCTGATTCCTTCCCTGATGAACAAATTCTTTCCATCTCTCACACAACAACCCCTTGGTTCGCTCATATAGTTAACTATCTGGCAGTAAGGCAGATTCCCGAAGGGTGGTCTAGATAGGAGAAGGATCGATTCTTTTCTAAGGTAAGGCACTATTTTTGGGACGACCCGGAGTTATTTCATATGGGTCCAGATCAAATAATAAGAATATGTGTCCCCGAGGAGGAGCAACAATCTGTTTTGAACTTCTGTCATAATCTCGCTTGTGGGGGACACTTTTCAGGAAAGAAAACAGCGGCGAAAGTGTTGCAGAGCGGATTCTATTGGCCCACATTATTCAAAGATGCTTACGAATTTTTCAAAACTTGTTTAAGGTGCCAAGCCGTGGGAAATAATTCAAAAAGAGATATGATGCCGCTCAGTCCCATTCTGGTAGTAGATATTTTTGATGTTTGGGGAATAGACTTTATGGGACCATTTCCACCTTCATTTGGCAATGAATATATTTTGGTGGCAGTGGACTATGTTTCAAAATGGATTGAAGCTGTTGCTACTAGGATAAATGATCACAAGGTTGTGATGAAGTTTGTGAAGAAACACATCTTTTCTAGATTTGGTTGTCCTAGAGCTATCATTAGTGATGGGGGCTCTCACTTTATTCATTTCTAATTCCGAGCTCTGCTTCGCAAATATGGCATCACTCACAAGCTCGCTAGCCCCTACCATCCCCAAACTAGTGGCCAGGTAGAAGTGTCCAACAGGGAGATAAAAACCATTCTGCATAAGACAGTTCGACCGGATAGAAAAGACTGGTCCGAGAGACTAGATGATGCACTTTGGGCCTACAGAACTGCATTTAAAACTCCCATTGGCATGTCACCTTATCGCCTCATTTTTGGAAAAGCTTGTCACTTGCCTGTAGAGCTTGAACATAGAGCATGTTGGGCCATCAAACAAGTCAACTTTGATCTCATTCAAGCCGGGGTCCAAAGAGCTCTACAACTCAATGAATTAGAGGAACTAAGAAATGAAGCCTATGAAAATTTAAAAATCTATAAAGCCAAAATGAAAGCCTTTCATGATAAGCATATTCAAAGGAAAAATTTTCAACGAAATCAGAAAGTCTGGCTTTTTAACTCTAGGCTGCGCTTGTTCCCTGGAAAGCTCAAGTCCAGATGGGATGGACCGTTTGTAGTTGTCAAAGCTTTTGACCACGATGCTGTCAAAATTTTGAATCCTAAAAATGGTCACTTCCTAATCTTTGGTTGATTCTATGAAGGGATAACTGGATATGAGAGCATGAATTTTGTAAACTCTTGATAGTCCTAAAATTTAATTTATTGGCATTGCTAAGGGACTAGCAATGAGTAAGTTGGGGGGTGTGATAAGTGTCCATTTGTTATGACAATTCATTGCATGTACACCATTTTATGTGCATATAATTAGGCAATTATGCATATTTCATAGTTAACCTCAACTCCGCATTTAAATTGGAGCTTTCACGTAAATTGATTAATTTGGTAATTTTATTTAATAAATTTGAAGTTGAGGGCCATGAGCATTAATTCTCCATTGCATAATCATGAGCATTTGAGATTTATGTACACATTGTGGTAATTTTTATGGACTAAAGTGCAATTATGTGTGTATAGGACACCGAAGGTAATTACAAAAGAAGCCGGGGGTAAAACTGTCACCACTACTTTGACCAAGTCAAAAAGCACATATTTTGATTGGAGGGAAAAGAAATTTCAAAAGTTTGAAATTGAGGAAAAGAAACACATATTTCGGTTGGAGGAAAAATTAAATTCAAAGTTTGAAATAAAGGAGAGACATGATGAGCCTTGGGAAAGGGGGTGACGAAAGTCCAAGAAAGGGGGTGCCCACCTACATTTCTTCTTCCCCATGCATCATATTCCACTTAAATCTCAGTCATCCATCTCCTTTTGATACAATCTCCACCCTTCATCTACTCAACTTTCCCTATAAATAGCCCATGACAAGGAGGAGAAAGGGAGTTCTTCTTTTGACAATTTTTCACTCTTTCTCTCCCTCTCACATCTTTTAGTTCACCGAGTTCGCCCTCTTCCGTCCCTCTTCTCCTCTTGCTGTCTTCATGAAAGTTCTTTATTTTTACGTTCTCTACAACTTCTTCTTCTTCACTATCTTCTAATTCCTTCTCGTTTTCAAGCTATTTTGTATTTTTCACTGTGCTGTCATGTTCATCTGTGAACCAGTGTTTCTCTCTGTTCTTACCCTTGTTTCTCACCCTTCTAGTTATTTTCTCCTCTTGCTTTCTTCATAACAGTTCTTTGTGTTTAAAAGATCTTCAACTTCTTCTTCTATGCCATCTTCTAATTCTTTCTGGTTTGAAAGTTATTTCTCATTTTTCAACTTGTTGTTCTGTAATTTCACTGTTCATCCGAGGTTCTAGCTTTTGTTGTTTCTCAGTTTTGAAGCCCTTCCACTCTTCTTTTCTCTCTGAGTTCTTCATCAAAGTTCTTCCTCTTATGTAGATCGAGATTTCCTTCTTCTATCACTCCCTCCAATTCTTCTTTGTTTATGAGTTATATTTATTTTCTCACTGTTTTACTTTCCCATCTTTTTCTTTCTTCATCTCCACACAAACCCTTCCACATTTCTCTCTATATTTCTCTCCAAAGTTTGTCCTCCACAACTCCCCTTTCATGGCGGCGTGCACATCAAGACGGGTGACGTTCCAAGGCTCGTGACGTGGACGGCGACGGCTTCTTCATCCATCTCTTTCCACGGCGATCTCTTTCAAGGCGGAGCGATACTCTCGAAGGCTCGGTGAGGAGGAGACGACAACGTCATCACCATTGCTACTATCATCTTCACACCTTAGGCTCCTCTTTTTGTTATTGCTTTAGTTTTATTTCACTTCATTGTAATCTCATTGTGTTATTAGTGTAAACTTGTTTAACATTTCATGTACTCTTTCTTTTAAGTTAATGAAAGTTATTCTCTTGATCTAGTTCTTGATCTTCTTCCATCTCTACCCCCTTCTTCTATCTCTTCTTTTCACTTCATGCAATTAATTTCTATAACATAGGCGCATAATCATAGGTGTTTTTAATTAAGTGTTTGGTTTGTTCTTCATTTCACTATTTTCTTTAAACAAAACAAAATCACAAGTATTTTCTAAAGGACTCCAAGGTTTTTAACTTAAAAAATCTCTTCTTCCCTGTGGATTCGACCCTTCTTGCCACCTTATTACGTCTTACCTTCATCTAGTGCGAGTTGAAAATTTTAAGATTGATACGCATGTTTTAAACGATGAATTTTCGCGTAATCAACAGGTAAGTCAGGTATGTCTTTCTATCCCTACATCCCTTATTGCATTACTATATGGTATTATGCTATATCATCTCGAGAACCAGTTGGTTATCTACGTGTTCCAGAATCTGATGTTCCCCTTTAACAAAAATGATGATGGTCCAGGTTCACGTGTTTAATCTCCAGATAGGCCGTTGGGTTGGGAAAGTCCAGGGAGAATGGTTCTATCCTGCACGCCATGGTTGCGGATATTGTCTTGACTTTGATTCTCCCAGCTTAGAAATATTATTCTCAAGTATTTTATATTTTATCCTTTCTTTATATTTGTTTTAATGATTTCTTTTATTTTTAGCCCAGCATGCATCATGCGCATTTCTTGAGCATTCATGACCCATGGTTTACCTGCGAATGTCCCACCAGTGATGGATGGCTGCGCGTTCAGTGTTGGAGTAAGAGGAACACTTCCACTCTGAGTTGGAAGGTTCTCTCTGGTTTGTTCACTTGGTTTGGTTGATTAAGAGGTCCCCGTCTGGAGATTTAGTCCGTTTCTTCATTTTTCGCTACTTATTCCGGTCTCCTCATTGGTTCAAGGGATTGTCCCCCATGAGGTTGATCGTGTGTTTCTTTTTATTTAGTTTAGTTCCTCCAGATTGGTGTCACTTTTGGTCTAATCATTCCTTGTGTTTGGTCTAGAGTTTTTCGTAAGATTCCTATCGCTTGTGGGTGGTGAAAACGGATGTCTTTTGCCTTAACGCCCGCTTTTCGGTCCGCTCCGCTTCATCTCCGCTTCATCTCCATGTTCTATTTCGCTTCCGCTTCACCTCCGCTCACTCCCCTGCAAAGAGGACGTTAAGGAGGGGCATCTATTGACGCCCCTTTTTTTGCCGACAAGTGGAGTTATTCCTCTTAGCGTTATTTTTGATGCCTCGAGTTGTCCATTACTTGTTGGGCTATTTTCAGGCAACATCTTTGGGCTTATTTTATGGATAGCCTCCCTCCCTGGCAAGGTCTGCTTCAATTCAGGGTCTAATGGGTCTTGATTTTGGTTAGCCAACCATTTTCATGAATTTCAAGTGTCCAGCGACATGTACGGTCAACCATTGGCCGCACAACTTTGAGCGGTCGCTTATGGGCCGTCCAAATATTTATGGGATATTCTGGTTAACTTTCTGATTTTTCACCGACATGTTTGCATACGGCCTTCGATTAGTCGTTCAATCTGATGGGCGGGCTAATAGTGGTCGTTCTACCTCCAGAGTCCTGAAGCTCGGTTGGTTCTCAGATAATTATCTAATTATCCATTTATCACCGACAAGGATAAAACGGTTGACTCTTGGCCGCTCTTATTCTTGGACAGTCGTTAATTAGCCGTTCATCTGTGAGAGTCCAACGGCGAGGTTTTCGGTTGGTTGGTAGATAAATTCACTTATATTTCTTTTGTATTTGAATTTCCACCAACAGGGATAAACGGTTTATATATAGCCACTCAACCTGATGAGTGGTCTATCGTATGACCGTGTAACTGCCCGCATCCTGAAGATTTAAGAGATTTTCTCTCTCCGTTCGTGGATTTATCCCCAACTTCCTCCAACCATTTCTCCGCGAATATTGAGTCAATTTTGGTGCCGTTTCTTCTAGTTGAAAGATAATTCAATTATCTTCAACTTTTCTTTCATTATCTCGACCTAAAAATGCATAGAAACCCCAAAATTCGAGCTAAGACTCTAGGTGCTCTATAAATAGACCCTGAGGCCCAGCTTTGAAAAGGGGGGGAGATTTTTGGTGCGAAGTCCTGCCGAATCTTTGAGCGACCTAACACCAGGGAGGGAGGCCTTCTACGTCCATACAGGCCTCCGGTTCAGGGAGTAGTTGTCCTTTGAGTCATTAGTACATTTAGTTTCGTCGTTCTCTCTTGTTTGCATGCATCACTTTCTCCACGTTTCCTCCACGTTTTTTTCACATTCTCATGCATCATTCACACATCCTCCTATGCTTTTTGACGCCCCCAGGGGTTTAAAAATCCCCAGGTATCTCCCATCTCATTTAGTCATGTTCATTTCCATCCGTTTGAGCATTTACTACACTTTCTAGTTCTAACTTGGGTTTTCCTTTGTTAACTACACGTGGTTTTGCAGGTCAGCAACACACTAACGCGAGGCCCATCCTTTCCGGCCGGCCAGAAAGGGTGGAGGTTGGACCTGTGCAACTCACGGCGTGGCAGTCTTAGGCGGTTCCCAACTGGCCGTTCACGAAGACGGGCGGTGGCTTCTGGACCGTTCTTCTTTGTCCTGCGGTTGTGTTGGAGCTGTTCATCTGCCAGTCGTTCTCCATCCCGCGTTCCTCTTCAGCCCCTGCAGACGGTCTGTCGTACGGTCCCTCATCTCTACAGGCGGTTCCTCCTGAGCCGCCCATCTTCGCAGGGCTGGTCCTAAGGCGAGTACCTCCCCCTCTTTCCAAGGTACGGTGTGTTCATCACGTTCGGCACCTTGGTGGCGATCACACAGGTTTACACACTTCTATTCCCTCCTGCTTCTAAATCATTTAGCCTCCTCGTTGATTTAGTAGAAGGGGATAGGAGAGATATTTCTTCAATCAATTGAAAGAAGGAAAACATGTCAACACTTACGAGTTGTGATTGGGTCCTCTCACTGAGTTGCCCTTCCACTTCTGAAAGTCTCCTAGAAATGCTATCAGATCTGCTCTTCTTCGAGGAGCGGGAAGATTCACCTTCTGCCTTGAAGCTAGATTTGCCTTCCATCATGAAAATTGAGCAACTCTTACTACCTCCCTTTCTTATAAACTTTCACTCTTCAAACCATCTCTCACGACTCTGGTGCTCCCAAGTAGAGTGAAAGGGGAGGTATTTATAGGATTGGAAAGGAGATGATCTTGATCTATCACCATCACCCCTAGCAGCGGCCCTTGTAACGAGCCACCCTCCCTTTACTCTCGCGGGCTATTTTTCCATGTGGAGTAAATGGTTCGGAGGCGTGATTTGTTGGCACGCCGTCCCTAGATGGTCCAAAGATTCCCCGCGCACATTGTCATTTAATGAATAATGGGAGATATTCATGTAGGAAAAGCGAACAAGAGGTCATCGTCATTGAATTCGGCCATCCACCATTTCAGGGTAAGTTTTGGCAAACACGTCATGTGGGAGACCAGGGGCAGGCATTGTTCAAATCGGTGGTAGATTCCCTTTGAAAAATCATGGCCACGTTGAAGCACGACTCCATGTTTTAAGGAGAAATATCGTCGAGCATGTCATGTAGGAACAATGTGGTAGAGAAGAGGCGTATAGTAGAACGAATACATCAAGGGCAAACAAGCTGCATTGAAACCAAGTCATTCCACTCACACATCTATATAAAGTGTTGTGCCCCCCACGAGAAGAGAGCAGGTGTACAATCAATTCACTAAATCTCACATCACCCTCCTGGTCACCTCTCTTCTCTCTTCTAAGACAGAAGTCCTTGGGAGGCCTCCTAGAGCTCTGTGACGCAGCAATCGCCTTGTCACGCCACGCGTTCCCACCCTCTCTGGCATTACTCTTCGCCGTCCTCCAGCCTCTCTCGTGACCCCGATGGCCGCGAAGCTCTTGAATCCGAGGCCGCTGGCTGGGCTCCAACTCTCCTCTGATCTGCAATGACTCTGAGCAAGTCACATGTTCGGATGTTCCTTCTCTTGGAGCTCCATCGCCTGGGGCTACCGTGCCCTCCTCTTGTCCTGACCTCAATACCGCTCTGTTCTTGCCTTTCTCTCCATCTCTCCCCTCTCCATCTGGAGAGAAACCTTCAGTTCTAGGATGTCTCAGGGCAACTCCTCATACTGTAGTTGCTCCGATACTCCAACTCTTGTCTGACGTCGGTCAGCTGCCGTCTAGCGTCCGTTATTGCAGACAGCCATGCGAAATAAAAAAAAATACAAAAATAAAAAAAACACATATAGAAAAAAAGAAGAGAAAGAAAAAAGAAAAGAAAAGAAAAGAAAAGGGGGTAGAGGAGGTTCAAAGCATGTGCAATGGCATTAAGGCTTCGTGTTTATTTCAAAATGAGATACATTAGGGTTTAGGTACCTCGGGCCTCAATTTCTCCAGCTCAATTACATAAATTTTCCACAATTCCTCGTCCTCGTTCACAGACCATTGCCTTCAGTGGAATACATGCCCTCCACGATGCTTTGATCGCCTTCACATCTTTTGCATCTCCCTCCGTGCCTAACTCCCTCTTCCTCAGAGGAGGAATGTCAAATAACATTGGGAATGAATGGCGAGGGAGGCCGATTTGAGTATAACACCGATGTGCATTGAAAAGAACAAACATAGTCGAGTCAACAAGCTGGAGCTCCGCATTTGGGGAAGACCTCATGAGGAGTTCATATGAGAGTAAACATGTTGGCGCACAAGTGAACATGTTTTGCATCATGGTGCTATAGTGATCCCGCCAGTCTTCACGTTTCTTCAGCCAGGGAACGTGATTTACCACATTATCACAAAAGCCAAACACATCGGCCATGTGGCAGACATGGCTTTGTTGGAAGATTTTTGAGGTAGTCGCCATCCCCACCCGATGGTCAAATTTGAAATGCAAGTCAATCCAGCAATTCAGAAGGAGTATGCAACCGAAAGAAGGCTTACCCATGCTGGAAGCCGTTAGACCGCTGAAAAGGTAAGCTAGGACGGCGGGCCCCACTCTCTTGCCATTACAAATTTCACAAATGGCGCTCAGCTGTTCCTCCTCTACTATGTTGTCAGTGTAAGGGAATAGGAGAGTACCCGCCAAACAGATCGTGAACCCCTTCATGAGTTTCTCCAGGTGTTCATCACTTGTCGACTCTTCCAAGGTGCTCATGGTCCATTCTGCAAGCTTTTGTAAGTTGATGCCCTTTTGAGTATGGAATGCCTTGATGGCTTTGGACGGCATGAAACATCCGAGAACCTCCTCAGAAGTTATCTTTTTCAGCATGCACGAGATCTTTATCATGCCATCTTTCTTGAATCTCTTCAAACCAAGCAGAAGTTCCACCTCCTCAAGAAGGATAGTTTCTTCAAAAGTGAGAAAAATGAAGGTGTGAGTTTGAGGGTGCCAAACCTCTACCAGTGCACGCATGGCCGCCCAGTCCATATAAATCTTGTCATAATGCTTGGCGTGAACCACCAGCCCTTGGAGATGCCATTTTGAAATAACAACCCTCATGCCGATGGTTATGTTGGAGGTGAGCTTCGACAGCCAGGGCAACTTTGAGAATTTTCTTGGGCCCGGGAAGAGGGGATATGGCTGAAAAAAGGAAAGGAAATGCCAAGAAGGTGAAGGAGAAGTCATACACAAACTAGAAAACGAGTCAACTCATCAGTCGTGAGTGAATTCTCTCGCTCAGATGCCCTTCAAGGTCCCTGAGCCGGGTGACCTCGTTGCTGGCCCTGCTTCTCTTCACGGGACGCGAAGACTCGCCTTGCATCTCAAATCAAATGGCTAAAATCACTGTTTCCCTCTCTTGCTTCCCTTAAGAGGATTCGTTCTAATGCTTCTTCCTAGCTCAAATGTGAGCTACTTATAGGTTGGGAAGGAATCAAAGTCGTCATCACTTTATTAAAGCAGTTCTGTCCTGTTATGATTATCAGTCCTATATGATTGTATTAATTATTGGTCATGTTATGATTATATCTTTTGATGATTATGCTAATAATTCTATCTTGTCATGATTGCACTAGTAATTTTATCCTATCATGATTGTGCTAATGATTGTGTCTTGTTATTATTGTGTTAATTGTTATATGTAAATTTTGAAAAGAAAAGAAAAAAGAAAAAGAAATAAGTGGATCATCACCCTCCCACCATATGTCATCTCCGCACTATATCCTGCATTGTACTATATGATATTTACACTACTAGAGTTTGTCAAGGATCGTATGCCTTGAATGAATTTGGAGTTTGAGTTCCCCTCTAACAAAAACAGTGATAACTCCAGAAGAGTTCGGGACGTACGGATAGGCCGTTAAGTTGTGATAGCATGGGGATGATGGTTCCGTTCGGTGAGTCGGTGCGTGGATAAATAGGCCCCGGCTCAGTATCGGCTCATCAGATCGGTATCCTGACCTAGTCTCCATAATTTAACAATATTATCCTTGACTATCTTCTATTTTCATTTGTTTTAATTTTTCTTTTAAGCCCAGCATGCATTCATGTAGGACTTTGATTTCACTGTGAAAATCATTCATTTAATTCGATTATGTGAGACACTATGCTTAAACACTCTTAAATATGAGATATTCCATTTTGAGTAGAGTACTCAGGTTCATCGAAGTTACTTTGAGTTGTTTCTCTAAAAAAGACCTTTGTTTGGATCTGTTCTCAACTCCATTCTTTTTTTATTCATCTTGGACCCACCTTGGCTGCAGCACTTCCACAATGGCTGATAACCGCTCACCAATGGTGAAACCTGTAGGTTTACGACCCAGGTGCTTCCACATAGTGAAGTTGGTCCCTTTGTTTGTTTGTGTCCCATCGCACATTATCTCCTTCCTTGTTTGTTTACCATCCAAACAATGGTTGATTTCCGGAGAACCTTCTTCAAGGTCGCTTCGTTGAGACTTTGGAAAGATTCCAATCATGAAATGTTGAAAGCGTGTCTCATCATACCTTGGCATCCACTTTTCAGTCCACTCCATTTCATTTCTTTACACTTCATTTCACTCCACTACATGTCTTTCCCTTGCAAAGCGGACGCCAAGGTAGGACAGCTGTAGACGCCATTTTGACATTTACGCGGGTAAATCTCGTATTACACCATGATGCCCAAAGTGGTTTACGTATTCAATTTATATGGGTGATTTGTATTTTTTTTACATATTAATAAAAAGTTAAAAGAAATACAAAAAATATAAAAGAAATAATCAAAAAATAATTAAAAATAATTAAAATGAATAAAGTAAAATGAAATAAAAAAATAAATAAAAACACAAATAAAAAAAATACAGAATAATATATATATATAAATACAAACTAACAAAATAAAAATAAAAAATATACATATCATATTCCCATCGTAACCCATCCCTCTCTCTCTCTACCCCACCTTCTCTCTCTCTCTCTCTCTCCTCTCTCTCTTAATATCTCCCCCTCCAGTCACCACTAAGATACCACCCCACCTCTCATTCTCTTCTATCCCCCACACTCCTCCTGTCTCTCTCACACTTTCCTCGTCTAAACCCACCAACCCAACACTCTTCCCCACCTCTCTTCTGTCACTCTCATATCTCCTCCATTCCCACTCTCTTTTGTTCCCTGACACACCGAACCAACCCACTCCCTCTCCATTCCGCATACCCTCTCATTCCCTGTAGCTACCACTCATTTTTCTCAAAAACATACTTTACCCTCTCCCCATGTTTTTCTCTTTGCACCCACTCTCCGCAACCAAGCCCCCACACCCACACCCTTCTCTGCCATCCCAGAACACTTCCCCCATGTAACAGAATACCCACTCTCGTGTTAGCCACTTCCCAATCACAACCCAACCTCCCCACCACTTTCTCTTCCCTTGCAGGCCTTACCTCTGACCAACCACTCCGGCCACCGTCGTCCCCCACGTCCGCCGCTGCCACGTCCCAACTCCACCCGCGAGCTCCGTCGACCTCCTTCTCGTGCACCCTCACCCCTGACCGCCGCCTAAACCTCACCAGTTTCCGGCCACCCTAACCCCACCACCGTTGACCGCCGCCGTGACACCCCACTGCCTGTGCAACCCACCTTACCAAGCCACCCAGCTCCACACCCTCTCCATCACTCTCACTCTCTCTTTCTCTCCCAGCCTTCACTCTCCACCTGCGCCCCCCCCCTTCTCACCTCTCTTCATCATCTCCCTCCCCCTGCGCATAGCCGCTCCCCACCGGTCGAACACCCCTCCACCTGGGCAGTCATCTCCCCGCCGTCGACCACGCCCTCCGGCCACGACACATGCCTTCTCTCACCGCCAGCAAGACCCACCCACCCCCCTCTCACTGTAGACAATCGCGAAGCCTCCTCTCTGATGCGGGACGGACCACGGACTCGGCTCCAATTTGATATGCAAACATTGGACTCTAGACAAGCTCACGATCGTCCTTAAGCGAGGGAAGCGTTGGACATGCGCGGTTGAGGAACCGGCAGTGAGCTTGGGTGGTCGGCTCTCTCTCATGCCCGGATCGGGTCACGGGACGGGTCTCGCTCTCTCTCGCAGCGGTGATGAAAGTAAAGCGAGCTAATAACCCTATCACATGTAGCAGCATACAAATATATGTGAGATAAGCAAAGTGACTACGAGGAGGGTGGCGAGGGTACCTCCACGCTCCGGGTGTGGGGAAGACGACCCCGACCAAGTACGGTAACTCCCGGTAAAAATAATTATTCACTAATTGCAGCAGTGATTTCTTGCCCACTCCACGTAGGGAGGTAAAGAGTTACAAGTGGGGCGCGGGAGGAACGATCCTGGGTTGACGGGCAGCAAGCTGGAAGGGCTCTCGGGGTAGAACTGGGCTGCTGGTCTGACTCGGTACTGTGTCGACTCGGTGCTGCGTCGACTCGGTTCTGAGTTGCAGGACAGCAAGTAATGCCCTCCAAAGGGACGTCATCCTCCTTGAGTCTTCTGAAAGCGTCGCTTTGCTGGGATGATGGTGGGACGTCCATGGTCGACTCCCTGAAGTGGCGATTCCTGAAATGGAGCTTTGATATTTTTGCAAGATTTATTTTGCTGCTACCTCTGCTGGTCTGTTCACGGAATAGATTTACGCGCCTCCACGACTGGAATTTTTATGCTCCGATCCGGAGGCGGATCGAGGCGTGGTTGGTGCTGTTGGAAAGAGGACTCATAGATCTACAACATATTTTTTTTTTCCTGTCGATCCAAAGAAGGGATTAGAAATGGGAAGCTCTGCAAGCTACGAGTTTTTCTGTGGATCTGGTTACAGACTATCAGGATAGAAAGGGATCTGCCTGAAAATGAATTTTGACCGAATGGAAAATGAAATATGTAGACTCCATAAAAATTATGGTGGAAGGGGGGGGTATGTGAGGAACATTAGTAATTTGTGGGGATTTTCTGGAGAGGTCTAAGGGGGTGGGAAAAATACGAAAACTAGACTCTATCCTGCAGATCTGTTGATTGGCAGACTGACAGGGGTGGTATAAAAATTGCAGGAAAAATACCAAACGGGATCTAAACATGGAAAAATCTATATTGCTGGAAAGCTAACAGAGAGAGGAAAAAGCTCTCAAAATCTCCGCTCGATCAGAGCTGAGATCTGGGAGAACTGACCTCGTCTTCAGCTTGCTATTCTCAAACTCAGAGTTCTGGACAGCAGGGGGGATGGCGGCTCGTGGCGGCTTGATGGCGACTCCGGCGGCGGCACGAACAGCGGTGGGGGAGCTTCACACTCCAGAGGGAAGATAAAAATTGGAATAACTCCAATATTGAGGGCTTCACACCCTGGATCTAGAGGAAGAAGATGAAGAACAAGAGAGAGCTAGAGAGAGAGAGGGGGGTGCCCATGGCAATATTCATCAAATTTTCATCATTAATTCTACCAAATGGAAAAATACAAAGATTTATAGAAAATGTAAAAAGACTAAACCTATCCCTAGATCTAGGTTTTGGGAGGGGCAAAGGGGGTATAACACATTAATCCCCCATGTGGTCAAATGGCCACATTAAATAAAATTACAAGTAATATAATATATTAAAGGGGGGGCGCCCCCTTGACTTTAAGGGCCTTCATTTTTGAATTTTTTCATTTTTTGTCCCCTTGAATGGTCAAGACTTCTAGAAGTCCACCTTGGATATTTGACCAGCCCCACATGGACCCTAGAGCCTAGGTGGACCAATAGGGAAGATGGTGGGGGCCCCTACGGGACTTTTGCACATAAATCCACTAAAACCTAAAGACTCACATTTTGACTTATACTTGCCATACAATTGCGTACCTGATTACACAAGGGTATAAATACAAATAAAAAGGACACAAATGCAAAATAAAATGTGGGTGATCTTGCTCTGATGTCCGCATCAATTCTCCCCGGGTGGGAAGAACTCGACCCCGTCGAGTAAGGGGTGCGGCTGCTTAAGTAGCTCCTGCGGATCCGTCACCGAACCTAGAAGCGCGGAGTACGCTCCACTCCAAGTAATCGACACATGCTCATCCCGTATAGATTTGATATGCTCACGCTGCTGGGGTATGAGGCTAGAGGTAGACACTCCGGGGTGGGGTCACTCTCAAAGGGGAGAAGGCGGCTCGAAGACTCACTAGGAATCACCACTGGGTCCCTTTATGTGACTAGATCCGATATGTTGAGATAGAGTCGATCTCAAATTCTAGCAAGTCTACAACGTACGCAATAGAGCCGACTTGCCTCACACTTGAAAGGGACTAACACCGTGAGCGTACAAATAATCGACTTAACTCCATGCATGCAGACTCACCATGCACTCGACAGACAAAGAAACAAAAGCGACTCATAGACTATGGTATGCGGACAGACGGAGAGACACTAATAACTTCCTTCGACTAACGAAACATGCAAGGACTTACTAAGGAAGACTCGGTGGGAATGTTGGGCACCGTCTGCATACAATAGGTGTAAAGATAGATTTACCCACAACTTGATGCCGTGAGTTTCATCCCTCGTCAACCGTCGCCGGTTCGAGAAGACTCGCCCGCGGGTATAGAAGTGCGGGAGGATGAGGAGGTAGGTGACGGGAATGTAATCCGGACGTTTGATGTGAAGTACGACAAGAAGGAAGTCTAGATGATCTCTCGTACGCATGGTAGAAATCAAACCATACCGCGTCAACAAAAAGTATCGACAATGGCACGGTAGTCACTAGCGGCTGCGCTACTGTAGTAGAGACGGGTAGGAGTAGAATTGTGGGGTCCTCCGAGGACAAAGTGGGTGGGACAGACAGGTCCGGGATGACCGGTGAAATTGGGGTGACTAAAAGGCCCTCGCCCTCTATTGGATCACTCTCTAATCCCAAAACAGCATCGAGGTACTCCTCAGCCAACTCTTGGTCAGCCTCATAACTCACTAGAATAGGCCCGGGTAAGGCATCCTCCGAATGGTTGTCCTTTAAGGTAGGGGAATGTGAAGGACACGGGTCTGAGAAATGGCTAATCCCACTATAGGGGGCCACATGGGTGGGCTTCGGGAGAGGTGGTGGACATGAGTCCGGAGGTGAAACGGGCCGCTGAGACTGGGTGGTTGGTGACACGGAGGGGGTCGGCCAAATGCCGTCGTGTAAGACGAACTCGCTGGGTAGGTGAGGTGGGTATAAGGTGCAGGTCCTCCTATCTCGGTCAAAGGTCACTCTCCTTTCTTCCAACCACTCTTGCCCTAAAATGATGCATGGGCCAGCAAGTGTGTCGACCTTGCACCATGCTCCATCGTTATAAAGAACGGGGCCGAACCTCCATTGGAACTTTACGAATGCTAAGCCACCATTGAGAACAATCTCTCCGGTCTTAGAGAGCAATTCAATTATGTCTTGTGAGACACAGTTAGACGACACCCTACTGATGAAGTCGATCTCCGTATGCAACCCATTAGGTAGGATGGCAGTGGACACTATAGGTCGCTGGAACGACTCGGTTGTTGGCTTAGGGGTCGGGTATCGGGCCATGAAAGTATTGAATTCGGCCACCAGGGATGACCGATCCGACGCATGGTCTCGGGGGACGGCCATGGGGGTGGTGGGTAGTGGACATGCAAACACGGGACAAGACCGACTGACTCTTATTGGACTAGACACGACCCTAAGACAACAATGAAAAGTTTGGAATGCTGACTCGACTACACACGTAGACTCAACCAATAGACGGCACTTGGCGGAGTTACGGGATCCGAAGATCCTCTCTCGCAAGTGTGCGACCTTCCCGATAGGCGTAACCTAACGTTCGGGCAACACCTTTTGATATACCGAATAAAGGAATACAAATGAGACACTTAGACTTAGACACTCTCTAGATGACTCTTTTTTTGTGTTTTTAAACAAGACGACCCTAGACTCAACTCGCTTTGATACCAATTTGATGCGGGACAGACCACAGACTCAACTCCAATTTGATATGCAAACCTTAGACTCTGGACAAGCTCACGATCATCCCTAAGCGAGGGAAGCGTTGGACGTGCGCGGTTGAGGAGCCAGCAGTGAGCTAGGTGTTGACACCCATTTTATGACTAATAAGTTGGGTCATTTCCTTATTCATTCTATATGATGCTCCGAGTTGTTCACTCTTTTGTTGAGCCTTTTTGGTCTATTTGAGGTTCAGTTCTTGAGTCGTGCCTCCTTGGTTGGATCTGGTTCTTTATCCCTTTCCGCTGGACGAGGCTTACCAAGCTCTCATTTTCATTTGAACTCTATTGTCTCTAACGGTCCTTTGATGGGGCGTTACAGTCCTCTAACGTATCTACCCTGGTGCGTTACATCCTTCCAGAGTCCTTAAGCTTGAGGCTTCCTTTCAAGCTTATCTTTTTCCTATCCGTTGAGTGTGACGGTTTATCGTGCGACCGTTACCTTATTGTAACGCATCTTTTCTAGACCGTTACATTCATCTAAAGTCCAACACTTGAAAACTTCCCCCGTTGATCTTATCTTCTTAGAGGATAGGGTTGTGTGACGGTCCCTTCCTGGAGCGTTACATCACTGTGGCGGTCTATCGTGCAGCCGTTACATCCAACAGAGAGTCCTGCCAAGCCTGACCTTTTCTCTACTATTCCGTGTTCGAACTAAGAGTTTGTTTCCTTGATTTCTCTCTCAATACTCATCCTAAGAACCTTTCGTTCGATTCTATGGACTCTTGGGAGTATTATCTTCAAGAGTTTGCTAAGAAACGTCCTCCTTTCTAGCTGGGTTATCCTCAACTCGAACCTAGACTTTGAGGGCCTATAAATAGAACCCTTGACTTCGTGGCTTGGAGAGGAGAAATCTGGAGTTTACGTCGAAGTGCTGTCGCATCCTGGAGCTAGAACCAAGCAAGGAGAGCTACTTCCCACGTCCATCTACTTCCAAAGTCCAGGGAGTATCGGTTTCAAGGGTGTAGTTCAGTCAAGTCATTGTTCTTAGTGCTTTTCCCTCTTCTAAGCAATCATAGCATTGTCCCTATCCATCTTTCACGTTCTTTCATCTGTTGCATTCATTTAAAACATCCTCCCATCTTTTAAAACGCCCCAGAGGGGTTAAAAAAACCAATCTCCCCGGTATGTCCCTCTCCTTTTGCATGTTCATAAGTTCTTTGGATTATTGATACTACTTTGTGAAAGGGCTAATCTGGGTTATTTTTCTTGTGCTCTACACTCTTTTGCAGGTTTACAGATTCCTTAGCACGAGGCCCAAGCTCTCTGGCTGGTTGGAAAGCTTGGAGATCAAAAGATTCCCAATCTTATTCTGCAGTACCTCTGACGGTCTATCACAGGCGCGTTAGAGTGTTGTAGCGGTCTATCGTAGGACCGTCACAGTCCTGTGACGCACCATCCTTCGACCGTCACATCCCGCAGTGCTACAGTTTTCTGATTGTTTTCTCTCTCCTGTGAGCGGGTGCATCATCCTCCTATTTTAAGGTATTTATCAGGTCTTTGACTTGTTTTTACCATGGTGGCGATCACATCTTTTCTTAGTTTGGGCATTAGCTTTTCTCTCTCATCATATCTCTTCTTTACTTTTGCTTGTTCCACCTCTACGGTGTGTTTTCCTTATTCTTTATTCCACGCCTCGGCGTGTGTTTTTCTTTCCTTGCTTAGTTTAGTTTTGATTGAGATAGCATGCCCGTGCTAGAGCTTATGTTGGTTACCTAGGTTCATGATTCGCATGTTCATAGGTTGATTGATTTCATTACTTGGCTCATTATCTGCTCATAGTTGGCACCATAGCCCACCTTGCAAAAGAAGGGGCACATTAAAACCAACACTAGGGTGGTCAACTCTCTCTCGTGCCCGGATCGGGTCACGGGACGGTCTCGCTCTCTCTCGCAGCGGTGATGAAAGTAAAGCGAGTTAATAATCCTATGATATGCAGTGGCATACAAATATATGCGAGATAAGTAAAGTGCCTACGAGGAGGGTGGCGAGTGTACCTCCACGCTCCGGGCGTGGGGAAGACGACCCCGGCCAAGTACGGTAACTCCCGGTAAAAATAATTATTCACTAATTACAGCAGTGATTTCTTACCCACTCCACGCAGGGAGGTAAAGGGCTACAAGTGGGGCCCGGGAGGACCGATCTTGGGTTGACGGGAAGCAAGCCGGAAGGGCTCTCGGGGTGGAATCGGGCTGCTGGTCCGACTCGGTACTGCGCCGACTCAGTGCTGTGCCGACTCGGTTCTGAGTTGCAGGATAGCAAGTAATGCCCTCCAAAGGGACGTCATCCTCCTTGAGGCTTTTGAAGGCGGTGCTTGGCTGGGACGATGGCGGGACATCCCTGGTCGACTCCCTGAAGTGGCAGTTCCTGAAATAGAGCTTTGATATTTTTGCAAGATTTATTTTGCTGCTGCCTCTACTGGTCTGTTCACGGAACAAATTTGCGCGCCTCCACGACTGGAATGTTTGTGCTCAGATCCGGAGGCAGATCGAGGCGTGGTTGGTGCTGTTGGAAAGAGGACTCATAGATCTACAACATATATATTTTTCCCGTCGATCCAGAGAAGTTATTAGAAATGGGAAGCTCTACAAACTATGGGTTTTTCTGTGGATCTGGTTACAGACTATCAGGATAGAAAGGGATCTGCCTGAAAATGAATTTTGACTGAAGGGAAAATGAAATATGTGGACTCCATAAAAATTATGGTGGAAGGGGGGGTATGTGAGGAACACTTAGTAATTTGTGGGGATTTTCTGAAGAGGTCTAAGGGGGTGGGAAAAATATGAAAACTAGACTCTATCCTGTAGATCTGCTGATTGGCAGACTGACAGGGGTGGTATAAAAATTGCGAGAAAAATACCAAACGGGATTTAAATAGAGTAAAATCTATATTGCTGGAAAGTAACAGAGAGAGGAACAAGCTCTCAAAATCTCCGCTCGATCAGAGCTTGGATCTGGGAGTACCGACCTCATCTTTAGCTTGCTGTTCTGGAACTCAGAGTTCTGGACAGCAGGGGGGATGGCGGCTCGTGGCGGCTCCGGCGGCGGCACGAACGGCGATGGGGGAGCTTCACACTCTAGAGGGAAGATAGAAATTGAAATCACTCCAATATTGAGGGCTTCACACCCTGGATCTAGAGGAAGAAGATGAAGAATAAGAGAGAGCTAGAGAGAGGGAGGGGCGCCCATGGCAAATTTTCATCAAATTTTCATCATTAATTCTACCAAATGGAAAAATACAAGGATTTATAGAAAATGTAAAAAGGCTAAACCTATCCCTAGATCTAGGTTTTGGGAGGGGCAAGGGGGGTATAACACATTAATCCCCTCATGGTCAAATGGCCACATTAAATAAAATTACAACAAGTAATATAATATATTAAAGGGGGGCCGCCCCCTTGACTTTAAGGGCCTTCATTTTTCAATTTTTTTATTTTTTATCTCCTTGAATGGTCAAGGCTTCTAAAAGTCCACCTTGGATATTTGACCAGCCCCACATGGGCCCTAGAGCCTAGGTGGACCAATGGGGGAGAAGGTGGGGGCCCCTACAGGACTTTTGCACATAAACCCACTAAAACTTAAAGACTCACATTTTGGCTTATACTTGTCATACAATTGCATACATAATTACACAAGGGTATAACTACAAATAAAAAGGACACAAATGTAAAATAAATGTGGGTGGTCTTGCTCTGATGTCCCCATCACTCTCCCTCACACCCGCGACCGCCAACCTCCTTCTCTCCCTTACCCCTTTCTCTCTCTAACCTACCACACCACACTGTGGCCTCTCCTTCTCCCTCTCTAACTCACGCAACCCTCCCCTCACCCCGTGACCTCCGTCCGCCAGTGCACCACTTGCACCGTCGACCGCCGCAACCCTCTCACCACCGTCCTCCCCACACCCCCTATGCATGCAAGCCGCTGCCACCTCCTCACCGTTGCCATCTCCCTACTTCTCTCTCTATCGTCCACCCTGCCACCTCCGCTCCTAACGTCCTCCGGCGTGCCCTCCGCTCCCCACGATGTCTTTCCATCAACCACACCCCCTCCTGCCGGTCTACACTCCTCTCCTACAGAGACCATCCCCCTCTCTCCCACTCCATCTTCTCACCCCGCCGGTAGACTTTCTCTTCTCTCCCTCTCTCTAAACAACGGCGGACGGCTTTCTCCCACCTTTTACTCTCTAACCACCGTAACTCATCTCTCCCTCTCTCTCTAGATCTCTAACTGCCCCCCACTCTCTCTTCTCTTTGCTCCCACCGCGGCACTCTCACCATGGGCAGGCCTCCCACGACCTCCCTTTTTCCTCCACAAGCCCCTCCCTCGGTCTGCCTCCACTCCTATATCTCTCTTTCCTCCTCTCCCGTCTCTGCTCTCTCACTCCCGTCTCTCCCTTCGTTCACCTGCGCCTACCCATCCCACTCTTTTCTTTAACCCCATCTCTCCTCTCCCTCTCTCTCTGCTAGCTGCCCACGCCACCGCGACCCCCTCCACTGTCGTCCACGTTACCATCGAACTCCTCCTCACCGCCACTTGCACGTCCCTCTCCCCTCCGGCTAACCCCACTGCTGCGCCGAGCCCCTTCTCACCTCTCCCCCCACGCTCCTGTGTTTCGCCCTCCTCCTCACCTCACACCACACCTCCCTATCAGACTCTCCACTCTCCCTGCGACCTTCCCATCGCGGCACCATAGCCACCTCACCACACCGCTGCCACGACAGACCCCCCCTGCGCCATCGTCCGCCGCCTCCGACCGCTGTCTGACGCCTCTGGCCCCCGCCCGTCGGCCCCGCCAGCCACCGTCGCTACGTCGCCGTTGCTACTACACCCCCACGCCATCGTGAAATTCGTCTCTCTCTCTCTCTCTTCTCCTCTCTCTTTCTCTCTCATCTCTCTCCCTCTCGCGTCCTCTCTCTCTCTCTCGTTCTTTCTCATCTCTTTCCCTCTCGTGTCCTCTCTCTCCCCCTCTCGCGTCCTCTCTTATCTCCCCCCTCTCGCGTCCTCTCTCTCTCTTACTCTTCTTCTCTCTCCATTTCTCTCTCTTTCTCCTGCCATCTCTCTCTCTCTTCTCTGTCCTTCTTGCGATCTCTCTCTTTCTCTTTCTCTCTCTCTAGTCGAGAATCTCTTTCCTTCTATTCTCTCTCTCTGATCTTTTATTTATTTTCATTCTGTTTCTCTTTGTTTTTTTCATCTATCATGTACACATATCTATAGATATCTTATATATATATACCTCTATATATATATCAATACATATATATATATATATCAATACATGTATATACATTTATATATATAGAGTTAGATATATATATATAGCTCTATATATAAATATAAATTCATACATATATGTATTCACATACATATATATTATATATATATATATATATATGAATTTATATATATCTATATGTATATCTATGTGTACATACATAGTTAAATGTTCTTAAATCTGTGAAAGAAAGGTTGGTCTTGTCAAATTTCTGAGTGTCCCGGGTGTTCGTGTACACGAGGATCGAGGGCCCTTCCGTCGCGCCGTTCTCACGCTGGAATTCCCTCAAAGCCCATCATCGGCACCCCCAATAAGCTCTTTCTTTCCTTTTGCGTTATGTTCAGTCTGTTAGTCCCTTTTGCATGCATCATCTGTGCCACGCCTCTCTCCTCGAGAAGGCCCGATTTGTGAACGTCTTTGTAATGGTCATTTATCATTTTATCTATCACCCTTTGCATCTAAAAGGGGTTTTATAGCACCAGCCAGGTGTGTGTGGTTTATGATTTTAGCATCTTATCCAATGGATTGGTACTACACCATTGTTCTGATTTGGTTGTTGTTTTTTTGTGTTTGTCCTTTTGCAAGGGTAACCAATCAGGAGACCCTCTTCTTCGGCCTGTAGAAAGAAAAGGAAGGAGGAGTCCACAATGTCCCCCGCGATCAAGGTGAAGGCGATCCTTTATTTGGGGCCTCTAACCCCTGGCGATCACACCATCTCTGTATTCGTGCCTTTCGGCCTAATGTAATTTTGTACTTACCCGCGCGGAGAATTATTCCCCGCGGTGTTCTTTTAATTCCAACATTGTACTCTTATCCTCACCCGCGTGGAGGATCGTTCCCCGCAACGGTTTAATTCCAATATTGTAATACTATTCTCACCCGTGCGGAGGATCATTCCCTGCGGCGGTTCCCTTCCCCTAATTTAATTTCAATACTTTCCCCTCCCTCTGAGGTTGCGGTGAGTCATTTCACCGCTATGGCCGTTTAATTTCTGTACATTAACACTAACACTAACCCCCTAACTTTATGTATATATTATGTTATTTCATTCTATAACACCCCGCGGAGAATAATACCTCGTGGTGGTTTATTGTATATACTTATATTTATTAATTATCTATATTTCTATAACACCCCGCGGAGAATAATATATCGCGGTGGTTTATTGTATATACTTATAGTTACTAATTATCTATATTTCTATAACATCCCGCGGAGAATAATATCTCACAATGGTTTATTGTATATACTTATAACTAATAATTATTTATATTTCTATAACACCCCATGGAAAATAGTATCTCCTGCTGGTTTATTGTATATACTTATATTTGCGAATTGTTTATATTTCTGTCAAAATCCTGTGTAGACCAACGTCTCGCGGTGGTTTATTTTTCATTTATGTTCATGTTAATATCCCACGTCGAGTAATATCCCGCCACGATTTTTATATTACTAGTCTGTGTAAACCTTAGTTTCACGTCGATCGGTCTCGAGTCTCAACTCGTCCCGAATCAACTCGGTATCAACGGTTTAGTTAAGTATAACATTACCTTAGGTGTGCGATATTGGATAAGTCTAGCTCCCCAGTTCTGCCACCTTTTCCATATCTTACCCCGTAACGCGTGTCATTCACCGCCAACTTCCACCACGTAGAGTCCCCAGACCAGTACCCGGTATATGAAAAGCTGCTCCTGGAACAATAGGCCACGCCTACTGGGAAGGAAGTTAGCTTGTGTTAGAGGATCTTCGGATCCCCATCTCCGCCCTGTACCGGGAATTCTATAAGTCTAGATTCTCCGTATTCTACTACAGTGTCTCCTTTAGGTCGTACTGTCCACCTTCTTTCCTATATCACCCCACAACGCGCGCGTTAAAAAGAGAGAAACCGCTCTCTCCTCGCCACGTGACGTCGCTCACACAAGCTTCATTCAAAACAATCTTCATCCACTAAGGGGGAGCTTTAGTTTGAAATTTTTATTTTAGTGTTTCTCCTTCCATTTCTATTTGAGCTTCAAGTGTTGTTATGTATAATCTCTAAACATTCTAGTGTGTGTGGATCTGCTTAGATCTGTGTGTGTGTGTGTGTCGTGGATCTTTCAGATCCGTGTGTGGTTTGGTGAGTGTGCACCATCGTGGGAGTTCCGAACTCTCCACAAGTGTGTGTGTGGTGATCTTGTAATCCTTTGCAAGATAGTGTGTGAATCCTCACAGATCATGAGGGGTGGACGTAGGTTGCGATTGTTGCATCCGAACCACCTAAAAATCGTTGTCTCTTGTGTGGTTTGATCCTTCTCTCCTATCTCCATTCTGTGCATGCTTGTGTAGTTAAATCATTTGTGTCCCTTGTATTACATCTAGTACCGTTCATAACTTCACACTAGATTTCTAGTATATCAAAAGGTGGATCGACAAGGTCAGTCTTGTCAGGAAGATAACACCTTGCACGAGAGATCCTTGGATTCTGTAACTCCGTGTAGTACCAAAGATCTATTGTGGTGGTTAATCTTGTCAGATTTATTCTTCACTGCATCAGATCTAAAGTTGAGAGTAGCTTGTTCGTCATATTTTTTTTAAATCGGCTAAAATTTTCTTAAAATTTGTAATCACCCAATTCACCCCCCTCTTAGGTGTCATTGATCGTGAGACTTCAATTGATATTAGAGCTAAGTCTCTATTTCCTTCAGATCTAACGATCTAGAGTAAGATCCAGATCAATGGCAAACAAGTGTATGATGCCTGAGAGTCATTCCATCCATCGTCCTCCATACTTCGATGGCTTGAATTACTCCTATTAGAAAAATAGAATGCATGTCTTTCTAAGAGCCCAAGAGTATGAGATCTGGAGGGTTGTGGACAAGGGTCCGTATAAACTCTCGGATGATGAAGAAAAATGGACACCTGAGGAAATTAAGAAATGCACTGTAAATTTTAATGCTATGAATATTATGCAATGTGCTATATATCCTAATGAGTTTTCTCGTGTATCCATGTGCAGTTCAGCAAAGGAGATGTGGGACAAGTTACGGCTAATATATGAGGGAACCTCAGAGGTCAAGGAGACCAAGGCCAATTTACTTGTCAGAGACTATGAGCTATTCAAAATGAAATCTGAAGAAACCATCTCAGAGCTGCTCGCGAGCTTAACTGAGATCACAAATGGTCTCAAAAGTCTTGGGAATAAGTACACAAATTCTGATATTGTGAAGAAGGTTTTGAGATCACTTCCATCAGCATGGCACACTAATGCCACTGTTATTGAAGACTCAAAAAATTTATCCACTCTCTCTCTGGATGAGCTCATAGGGTCACTCATGACCTATGAGATAAACATGAGGAAAACATCCGAGGAAGAAATGAATAAGAAGAAAGTGATGGGATTGAAAGCTCACCAATCTGATGATGACTTCCAAGAAGAAGAATCCAACGAGAGAAGTAATGAAGAAGAAGACTTGACCATGATAACTCACCAAGTAAAGAGATTTCTGAGAAAGAAGAGAACTTTTCAAGGTAATTTCAGAAAGGGGCAAAGGAAGTCCATTCAAACCAAGGGCGAGTCTAGCAAGCCCAACAATATCATTTACTATGAATGCAAGAAGCCCGGGCACATGAGAGGAGAGTGCCCAGATTTGAAGAAAAAGTTCAAGAAAGAAAAATTCAGAAAGCCAAAAGCAATGGTCGCTACTTGGAGCGACGAAGAGGAAGAGTAGTCCGAAGAAGAGCTCGGGGAGCTCATGAAGAGCCTGTGCCTTATGGCACACGGAGATGATTCGACGGAGGTAAATTCTGACCTTGATTTTATTTCAAATAAAAAATGGGAGTCTGAATATGAAAAGTTGTATATAAAATATAGAAAGATCATATCTGAAAATAAAACTCTCAAAAAGAAAATTGATGATTTATCACATGAGGATATTTTTGTTAAATTTGAGAAACTGGAACAAGAATGGTTTAAGTTAACAGAAGAAAAAGAAACTTTACTTCAAACGATTTCAGATCTCGAAAAAGCCAAAGAGGAGTTATCATGTATAATGTCTGAAATTGAAAAAGTTTATGAAAAGCTCAAGAATGAAAAAGAAATTCTGACATCCTCCATTTCAAAAATTAAAAATAAAAATGTGAGTTTGAATAAAGAGGTAAGTGACTTGCACTTCACTCTCTCTAGGTTTGTCAAGGGCAAACAAAATTTAGACAACTTGTTGGGAGTTAAAGTTAACTTCCAGAATGAAGGATTGTGATATACTCCCAAAAATAAAAAATCCTTTGAGCATAAGATCACTACATCCTATGTGCATGAAAAAGGAAATGATTGTGCTTCATGTTCATACTCTAAGCCAATACATGTTCAACCAAAACCACGCCAATTTTTAAGAAGGTCTTCAAATGTCAATTACTTTCATTGTGGTCGTTTTGGTCATGTTATTGCTCATTGTTGGTTTAGACAAAACTCACATAGAAATCATGCTGCTTAGATAAAGAAAAGATATGTGCAGAATTGCACTAACTCTTATGGACCCAAATTCGTTTGGGTATCAAAAATAATTACATGAGAATGCTATTTCTTACATATATACCTTGAAGCCAAGAGGAGCAAATGGTACCTGGACAGCGGTTGTTCAAGACATATGATAGGGGACAAGAAGGTGTTCTCTACACTGCAAGACAAGGATGGAGGGTCAGTTGCTATTGGAGGCAAAGATAAAGGTAAAACTATTAGGATCGGCAACGTAGGTAAGAATTCTGAAACCTTGATTGAAAATGTTCTTTTAGTGAAAGACATGAATCACAACCTGCTAAGCATAAACCAATTGTGTGACAAGGGCTTTAAAATTATTTTTGATGAAACTCACTGCCTTGTCATGAATAAAATCTTTAATGAAATCAGATTCATCGGTAAAAGGAATAATAATGTCTATACTATTGATCTTGATGATGTTGCCGGTGATGATGTGTGTTTGATAGCACATAACCACGACAATGCATGGCTATGGCATCGAAGACTAGGTCATGCTAGTTTTGGAGTAATCTCCAAATTATCTAGACATGACTTGGTAAATTGATTGCCTAAATTAAAATTTGAAAGTGATAAGATCTGTGAGGCTTGCACTAAGGGTAATCAAACACGTATCTCTTTCAAAAATAAAAATATTATTTCTACTGCTAGGCCTCTAGAACAGCTGCACCTTGATCTCTTTGGTCTGACTAGGACATCCAACATAGGAGGAAAATCTTATAGATTTGTAATTATTGATGATTACTCCAAATTTACACGGGTATTATTTTTAGCCAATAAAAATGATGTCTTAATGAAGTTTCAAGTGTTTTACAAAAAAATCCAGAATGATAGGGGTTATCTCATCACCACAATTCAAAGTGATCATGGTGGTGAATTTTAGAATAATGAGTTCAATAGCTTCTGCCAAGAGCAGAGATACACACACAATTTCTCATCACCAAGGACGCCTCAATAAAATTTAGTAGTGGAGAGGAAAAATAGAGCCTTGATAGACATGGCATAGACGATATTAAGTGAGAACTCCCTACCCAAATACTTTTGGGCCGAGGCGGTAAGTACAGCGCGTTACATCATCAATAGGGCAATAGTAAGGCCCATCTTGAAGAAAACTCCTTATGAGCTGTACAAGGGTAAGAAACCAAATATTTCTCATCTTAAACCCTTTGGATGCCAATGTTTCATCTTGAACAATGGTAAGTCTAACCTAAGTAAATTTGATGAGAAAAGTGATAAAGGAATTTTCCTAGGTTATGCACTTAACTCTAGAGCTTATTGATTGTTTAATAAAAGGACTTTGGTTGTTGAAGAAAGTCCTTATGTGATTTTTGATGAATCTGAGTTAAGACTGACCAATCAATCTATTCCAATCTTGAATGCAGATGAAGATCCCAAACGTTAAAATGATGCTAAGGCCAAGGATGAACCAACTGAAGGGATACCCAGCAAGAGTGAAGAGGATGAAGATCCTTCAATTAAAACACTTCAAGAGCAACGAGTGTAAGACCCCGGCTTGCCCAGCTCTTCTACGTTCTTAAAAGATCATCCAGCTGAAAACATAATCGGTAATCCTCAAGATGGGGTAAGAACTAGGTCTTCACTAAGGCAAGTAGAAGAAGAGGATTTGATAGCCTTAATTCCACAAGAAGAGCCTAAGGATATTCATGAAACTCTTCAAAATGAATCCCGGATTCAGGCTATGCATGAAGAGCTACACCAGTTCGAAAGGAACAAAGTGTGGACTCTCGTGCCACGTCCTAAGAATCATCCCACAATTGGAACCCGTTGGATTTTCAGAAATAAGTTAAATGATACGCGATTGGTTGTTAGGAACAAGGACCGGCTTGTAGCCAAAGGGTATAGCCAGGAGATGGGTAATGCTTTTGATGAGTCTTTTGCACCGGTTGCTAGACTAGAGGCAGTCTGGATTTTACTGTCCTATGCTTGCTCTTTGAACTTCAAACTATTTCAAATGGATGTTAAATCTACATTTTTTAACGGTTACATCAATGAGGATGTTTTTGTAGAGTAACCTCCAAGTTTTGAAGATTCAAAGCATCCAAAGTATGTGTACAAGTTGCAGAAGGCCTTGTACGGGTTAAAGCAAGCACCAAGGGCATGGTATGAAAGGCTATCTTCATTCCTCATGGAAAATGGTTTCAAAAGAGGTAAGGTTGACCAAACACTCTTCACGAGAAAATCAGGTAAAGACATATTGGTAGTTCAAGTATATGTGGATGACATTATTTTTGGAGCTACTAACAATGTCTTATGTGAAGAATTTACAGAAATCATGTAAGGAGAATTTGAGATGAGCTTAATGGGTGAACTGGACTTCTTTCTTAGATTGCAGGTGAAACAAACACCCGAGGGAATTTTCATCAATCAAGTTAAGTACACACTGGAGCTGTTAAAGAAATTTGAGATGGCTAAAGCGAAACCTTTGTCAACTCCAATGGACACAACCTTGAAGTTAGACAAAGATGAAAATGATAAAACAGTAGATCCTACACTGTTTCGAGGTATGATCGGATCACTACTATATCTCACAGTATGTCACCCTGACATTCAATTCACTGTATGTCTATGTGCATGCTTTCAATCATGCCCTAAATAATCTCATCTAATGGCTGTTAAACGTATTTTTTGATATTTAATTGGCACCATAGACTTTGGCTTGTGGTTTCCCATCGGTAGTTCATTTGATTTGATTGCATACACCGATGCGGATTATGTCGGATGCATTGTAAATCGTAAAAGTACTAGTGGGTACTGTCAATTTCTTGGTGGGTGCCTAGTCTCATGAGCCTCTAAGAAATAACATTCAATAGCTCTCTCAACGACCGAGGCTAAATATGTAGCCACCGGAAGTTGTGGAGCCCAAGTACTTTGGATCAAAAATTAATTGCTTGATTTGGATGTTGAAATGAAATGTGTGCCAATCTTGTGTGATAATACCAGTGCAATCAGCTTGTCAAAAAATCATGTTCAACATTCTAGGACAAAGCACATTGACATTCGACATCATTTTCTGAGAGATCATGTAGGAAAAGGGGTCTTTGATTTGAATTTCATTGACACACACAATCAACTAGTTGATATTTTCACAAAACCCCTAAACCAGAATCAATTTAGCAAGATAAGAAGAGAACTTGGAATGTACAAGTGTGAGAGAATACATAGGTATACACTTAGGATAAGAATTGCACTTGTAGAAACTCATATGCATCAAGGGTAGATTAACATGCACATTGTATATATTTACTTGTGTGTTCATATACACTCCTACATGCTTGAATGTATTTATACATATAGCCCTCCTTGAAAAATATTTCTAAGGTCATATATTCCTTGGTTAAATAAATGCAGACCCAGTGATGCTGGACCTAAGGCAACTTCTGAGAGGAAGTTAGAGAACTTTCCTCAAATCTTCATCTCTTCTCTTTTTCTCCACTTCATGATGTTGGTTCCAATTAGAAGGTTGGATGATGGTCCCCCTATATATATATATAAAAGAAAAAAGAAAAATAAAATAAAATAAAAAGAAATAAAAAAATACAAAAATGGGGATTTTGGGGGCTAGCGGTCGACCACCGCTCCCGCATCGGTTGACCGATGGCGGCGAACTGACCCAGCCGAACCTCAACCGAATCATCTTATAAGCGGTTCTAACACCCCATTCTCTCATTCTATCACCTCTACTCTTCCTCCAATAACTTTCCCTAACCTTAGAACCACATATCTCAACCTCCTAAGCCCCTAAACCTCATCATTCCTCCACCCGCACAAGGTCTTGCGTGTTCGTCACGGTTTTGGGACGAACTCCATTTGGCCGTCCGTGCATTCGTAGAGCTACTTCCTAGGTTCCAGGTTGTAGAGAAGGCTATTGCAAGCCCTTGGAGTGTCTTTTGGTCTATCTTCATCCCCCAGGATGAGAGTCTTCTCTTCAAGGGTTTCCACCGGGTCTTCTAGTTCGGGATGCCGTCTAGACGGAGCTCTCGGCGTTCTGCCCAATGGGAAGCTAGTGGTCAGAGACATTGTTTGAAAAGGCGGCACCTCAAGGCACTAAGGCTTAAGCCTCAAGGTGAGGTACTAGAAAAATACCTTGAGACATGTGTCTCATGTCTTTTACTTAAGGCTTACGCCTTTTTTTGATTGAGGTGGTACGCCTCACCGCCTTCACCGTCTCAAGGTATTTAATTGAGACGTATGCATAACTTGAGAAGATGATGTAATAAGGTGTTGTAGGGTACTCCCAAGATTTACGTTTCTTTTGTTATCCTTAAAACATAATTCAATACTTTTTTTTCTTGGTAGGTACTTTTTTTTTAACAGGAAGGGGATAATCGAGCTCAAACTTGGGCCCTCCCCCATATGGGGAAGGGTGACGAACCAACTGCACTACACAGCTGGCTCATAATTTAGTACTTTTGAAATAACATGAATTTATCATTGAGTTGATATAGCATTAACACATGAAAATCACTATTATTTTTAGAATTTTTTATTGTTTTAAGATTATTTTCTTATCTATTAAGGCCACGCCTTGTTGTGCCTTAAGGCTTATGTCTTATGAGGCTTACAGAAACCGCATCACAATCGTCTCAAGACCTTTTAAACTATGGTTAGAGACGAGAGGCCCCAGCTCCTCTACCATAGCGAGCACCTGCATCTCATCGTGCACCTCGGTTGCCTCTACATCCTATTATCGACCCTCGACTGGTTGATTTTAATGAGGTGAATGAGCTTCTGCCTTATTTATGTGCTCTTTTTGAGATTCAAGAGGGTTGGACAGACTTTGTCACTAGGTATACCAGATACTATCCCAATCTAGTGCAGCAATTTTATGAAAATATGATTGTAAGGAATGAAGAATTATATACTGCTGTTCAAGGTGTTGAGATTCACATCACTCCGGATCTCTTTTGGCGAGCCTTAGGAGTGTCAGCCATAGGTGTTGACCGGACCTTTGGTCATGGTGAAGTTGAGGCTACCTTCATTGCCATGACAAACTGTGATTATGTGCGTGGTGTGAGTGATTTAATCACATTGAATGCAAATTATTTTCCACCACTGCAAAGGATTTTGCACCATATGTTCACTTCACTCATCTATCCCAAAGTTGGCAATCGAAATGAAGTGACAGAGGTTCACAAGTTTCTATTCTATAATGTCATGAATGGAATTGAAATCAACATGGGTCGGCTCATGATAGATCTGATTGGGACTTGTCGTACCTATCTCCGGCGATCTTTGCCATATGCTTCACAGTTGACAGGTGTCTTCATATATGCTAAGATCAATTTGGCAAATGAGTAGTTCATTTATGTTCGACAAGATGATATATATAATAAGCATAAGATCTTTACAGATTTTAGATATTACTATGGTCCCGATGGTGAGCTATGCCGAGATATACCAGTTTATGGGGAAGAAGCTGATAGTGAGGAAGAACAAGAATAGGAGCAGCAACAAGGTCAAGGGGATGTCCCCCCTCAAGTTCAGGCTAAGGAGCATCCTCCTCCACCTTCACCTCATCACATGGATCCCGAGATGCCTCCTCCACCACAGTTCTATCATGGAGAGTCTTCTACTCAGGGGGCCGCACATCACTCTTGGGTAGATCATGAGACTTTTGACAGGCAGTTTACTGGACTGGAAACTCGAGTTGATACCTTTGGGGATCGACTTTCTACCTTTGGGGATCACATAGACATGATGGGTAATGTGATTGACACTATGTCAAGTCGCATATATTCCTTCTCCACCGTCTTGGACACTCTCTCCACTCAGATGACCACACTCTCCACCCATATGACTACCCTTACAGACAGCGTTACTGATTCCAACCAGGCCTTCCACAGCATGAACTTAACACTTCTTAGAATGTAGCGCCGTGATGCGACCCGTGACGTCTCCATTGGCCATATTCAAAATCGTCTTCAGGTTCAAGATCATTCTCTTGAAGACATCCGTCGTCGCCTTGGATATCAGCTTCCTCCTCCAGAGGATCAGCCTCCTGCAGATGACCCATGCAGATTTTTCTTTTTCTTCTTCCCTCTATACTATTGTACTTCGGTCGTGTGTCTTTTGGGTTCATCTTTCGTCTATCCTATCCCCTTTTGATGATGCGAAAGGGGAAGAAGTAGTAGTACAGGTCTTATATATTTTATGCCGGTATGTTCGTATGCATGATCATTGATGAGGATCATCATTGTGTCAGTTCTGCATTTGTTTTGTCGCATGTGTCTAGAGTCTTGCATTCATTCTCTCAAGCATCAATGTACCTTGTAATGAAATGATGAAATGAATGCACTTGGTTTTTTGATATAAAGTGGTTGGCTCTTATTTCTCATTTTCCATCAATCTTGGAAAATAAAATGTTGAATGGCTTGCTTATGTTGAATGGTTTGCGCTGCCTTGTACGATGAAGAATCTTTGGTTTGATGCACTACCCGTACGTAATGTGGTTATCCAAGCATGCCATTACTCTTGTAATCTAGAGTTTTGTCATCATCAAAAAGAGGGATATTGTTGAGTCTCTCCAGATGATTTTGATGATAACAAAACCCCGGTATTACGACCTAAGTAATAACTTGCTTAAACCCCTTTCAAAGCCATCCTTAATCAAGCAAATGCCTAAATCTACCATGTTTCAAGAACTACCCATGATAAGTTCAACCAACTCATTTTGATTGGAACAGGATGTGGTCATAAAATAAACTGTTTACAGATCATGATTTATTAGCTAACTTTATAAAACTGCAGGTTTTCCAAACTAGCGGTCGACTGCCAGACAGGTCCCGGTCGACCAGTTTTCCCAACGTTGAAAGCTTCATTTCTGTAAAATTCTGGTCGACCGCCCCATGTCATCCGGTCGACCGCCAGCTTCGAGGCAGCAATTGTTGACTTTATGTTCTTCAACGTGGGAAGCCCCTTTCCTTGGATTTGTTTAATCCTAAAGCCACCAGACATGCCATGATTTGTGGATCTGGTTCTTGACTTGTCTCTTGACCATCCAAGATTTATAAAATCATCACATTAGGGTCAAAAACCCTAATCACTTAAGGGAGATCAAAGAGGCTATCAAGGGGAGAAAGAGTGCTGCCACTGTAGCTCCGTGAACAGTATTTCATGAAAGAACTTCTTCATCCACCTCCAAGTTTTGAAGATCATCCTAAAGCCATTCAAGTGAAGATCAAGCTGTGGAGCAAGCTTCATTCAAAACAATCTTCATCCACTAAGGGGAAGCTTTAGTTTTAAAATTTTCTTTCAGTGTTTCTCCTTCCATTTTTATTTGAGCTTCAAGTGTTGTTATGTATAATCTCTAAACATTCTAGTGTGTGTGGATCTGCTTAGATCTGTGTGTGTGTGTCGTGGATCTTTCAGATTCGTGTGTGATTTGGTGAGTATGCACCGTCGTGGGAGTTCCAAACTCTCCACAAGTGTGTGTGTGTATTGATCTTGTAATCCTTTGCAAGATAGTGTGTGAATCCTCATAGATCGTGAGGGGTGGACGTAGGTTGCCGTTGTTACATCCGAACCACCTAAAAATCATTGTCTCTTATGTTGTTTGATCCTTCTCTCCTATCTCCATTCTATGCATGCTTATGTAGTTAAATCATTTGTGTCCCTTGTATTACATCTAGCACCGTTCAACTTCACACTAGATTTCTGGTATATCGAAACGTGGGTTTCGATCGACAAGGTCAGTCTTGTCAGGAAGATAACACCTTGCACGAGAGAATCCTCAGATTCCGTAACTCCACCTAGTACCAAAGATCTATTGTGGTGGTTAATCTTGTCAGATTTATTCTTCGCTGCATCAGATCTAAAGTTGAGAGTAGCTTGTTCGTTATATTTGTTTTAAATCGGCTAAAATTTTCTTAAAATTTGTAATCACCCAATTCACCCCCCTCTTGGGTGTCATTGATCGTGTGACTTCACTAGGCACACAAATATGTGTAGTCGGAGAAATCAACATGGAAATAAAATTTATCCGCACATCTTTTGCGGCCTTGTGCAGTCACAATAAGTTCTACGGCATTCACACGTAAATATCCGAGTCAAAAAATTGTCAAACCAACAAGAACACAATCACACAAGATGCACCGAATTTTAACGTGAAAAACCCTCCCACGACATGGAGAGGAAAAAATCACTGAACAAATCGACAGCGATCCACTATGTAAAAATAGCAATACACATTTTTTCTTCTCTCAAGATTTGCCCAAATCTTGTGGTATACACACAAGAGGATAGAAGGATGCAAGATTACCTCAATTGAGATAAATCTCCAAAATGAGAGATCAAAAAATACCCGAGCTCACCGAGTTGCTCTTTCTCCCACTTTTCCTCTCTTCTTCACTCCTCCTTTTTCTCTTTCTCTTTTCTCTCTTCCTCTCTCTCTCTCTCCCGCAAGAGATCTTCAAAGGAGAAGCTGCCGCTGCCCTTCTTTCTTTTTTCTGCTGCTTGATGCTGTGTGTGTTAAGATAGGAAGATGGTCTCGGTTGTAGGGTATTGAGATGGTGGGGGGTAACATGTACCCCCACCCCCCTCTCACTTTAACAAGTGCCCATGGCCCATCTGGGCTGGACCGCACCCAACAAAGATGATGCAGCGACAACAATGATAAAGGTGTAACTAAGCATGGAGTCAGCACTAAATAGTGGCAACCATGCACAGGGGAAGGTATGAGGCACGAGCATGACATGAACATATATACATCCCAACAATGGTAAGAACAAGGAGGCCATCGACATGGAGTGAGTTTTTCTGAGTACATTTTCTCGATCGCCCATAGCTCCCTCCATAGGGGTGTCGGTTCCTCCCTCCTCGAAATCAAGTGCACAACCTCTGATGTCGGCTTCCATGGGAGAATGAAGCAAATCTAAAGCACAACTCTGTTTCTGTAAAGATAATTAAGTAGAAGAGGTAGATCCATGTGAGGTAGAAGAAGTCAGTGGAGGGTCGATAGATTTTCTTATAGTGGTGGCGGAGTCTGTTAAGGAGGAAGAGCCTCCGAGTGATGAAGTTGAAGATGAGATTGACTTAGACATCTTCTCATCGTTTGAAGACGAAATAGGTATTATTGATAATTTTGAAAGAATATTGTAATAAATTTCACATGCTCTCATTCTTTATAACGAATGATGTCAATCTTTCATCATTTATGTATAACTAATACGTATGAGTTTTAATGTTATCAACGAAGAGATGACTTGAGACACTCGGTCATCTTTTGTCTCGATTGAGAGGGGAGAGAGTAGTGGGACGGACTCTAATTCCTCCACTTTATCATCTACTCCAGGGGTATGCATATTTATTTAAATTTCTAACTATATGTTTATCGATAATATACACATATTCTCGTGAGGTCCTTCGGGATAGCCATGCTTGGTCCATGAGATACGGTACTGGCATTTGCATTAATTCCCCTTCGCATTATGCCGATCTGTTTCTCTGTTCCTATTTCTAGAAATTAATGTGGTGGATGTGTACGCACTTCTTGCGGCCTGTTCACAATAAAGAAGAGCGTGCACATAAAAAATGGTTCTTTGGTAAAAGGCAATATGACTAAATGCACAATAATATCTTTATATCCCTCATTTGATGACTTCAGTCGTTCTTCCCACACAAAGTTCAACGTTGTGTACATAACATGCGCCCAATGTCGTATACGTCTCAATGTCCACAAGCAACAGTTCTGAGCACCAGAATCCCACTGTTGGATCAAAGAATAAATATTAATACATACAATGAGATGTTAGTCGTACGTACGTGTTATACGCGCGTGGGGAGTCACGTCTGTTTTGTCCTCGCGGCGGGGGACACACACTCACCTTTTACAGAAGATCGAGATAGGTTGACTGAGCGCGTGGGGATTCCTGGGGTGTTGAGAAGAAGGCAGAGAGAACGATATGAACGTGCTGGAAGGGATGTCATATAGTTAATCGTCCTGGGACACTGGGATAGGGATGGTTGGGTGAAATGCGGGCGTGCCAGTTGATTTCTCGACAATCACCTATGGAACCAAGGATTGACCGGGGAAGCGTCATCAGGACGCGACACGTGACTCGAGAGATCAGACGACACGTGGATAGAAGGGGTTCCACGTGTGCGAGTGCATAGGTGATTATGGGGATTCGTGTACTGGACGTCTTTTCCCACCGGTCGCAAGCAACCGATGTTTATTTTACATTGGATTGAATCCGAATACCTTTATTTTTACTACCGAAGAGAGAGTCAGGGACCGTGGGAGCAGCGACGTCGGGAGGGTTTAGTCTGTGCAACAGCGACAGGGCAACAACAACACAACATGGATAACTAAGGGCAGAGAGATTGGTTCTAGCGAGGAGGGGGATCCGCTCCCTGACTAGATTACATGACGTATATGCCATGAAAGGCATTTATATGGGGGCATGAGAGCCCTATTACAATTGCTTGGAAGTCACGCGACAATTCCGTCATTCATGACAGTCCCCGGGTCATTGCATTATTGTGTGAGTAGTTCCGTATCTGTACATAGTGTCCGTCAGAGGACCTGTGACTCAACAGGATGGCGCCCGAGGAGCGTCACAATGTATTCCTGACATAAGACAGTGTCGATGTCGGGGCAGTGGGGGTGCCATGGGCACCGTTGTGCGGGGGAAGTTGAGTGATCGGGTGCTGCGAGCCCCGATGTGACTAGAGTAGCTGGTAGTCGGGTGCGGGGGGGCGCCGTTGTGACTGGAGTTGCTGAGTGATCGGGTGCCGCGGGCCCCGATGTGACTGGAGTAGCCGGAAATCAAGTGCCGGGGGCACCGTTGTGACTGAAGGGGGCGGGCACCGGGAAACCTCGATGGTCATGCTCGGGGCCCGGTGTGACTGGCAGTTAGGTGTCGGAGGCACCGTTGTGACTGGAGGAGGCGGGCGCGGGGAGACCTCGATGGTCATGCACGGGGCCCGGTGTGACTGACAGTCGTGTGTCGGAGGCACCGTTGTGACTGAAGGAACTGGGCCGTGAAGAGGCTGAGACCCGTGTACAGGTGCATGTGCTCAACTGGTTCCATGCTGGATGGGAGCCACGTGGGCTTTAGAAATGGGCCAAGGAGGTCGAAGTACAATGGGCGCAAGCCGCGGGACAATTCTGACACGTGGGTTGGTCCCCGGGTCAATGCTGGATAAGACGGATATCCGCGTGTTTTACATAGGCTCCCCATGAGGAGATCGAGACAAGCCCGACTGCCTAGGTGGTAGGGGCGGTCGTGGGTTGGCGCCTGACGGAGGTTGGACGCGGCTCAAGGTGAGCGGTCGGGTCCGAGCCTCAGAAGGCTAATGTCGTCATGCTGGGGAGTCGAGGCCGGCCCCGGGAATATTACTCCCGGGCCAGGGTCCGGCTAACTCGAGTCATCAGTCCGAGCAGTCGGCGGCCAGCTCGAGGTGAGCGGTGGGCACGTGGTTCCGTGTCGAAAATAGGTGCAGCATCATGGCGTATGCGTAGCCACCGTGGGTTGTCATATGCGGGCGGACCCGGAATACTGGTGTGTTTGCCGTTGTCATAATGCCTTAGGTGCGACGGGAGTGGACATGTGTGCGATGGCTAGACGCCGCGTGATGGGAGTACGTGTGACATACCCTCGGCGTGTACGAGGAGATCAACAAGCCAACCACGTGCGCACTTAGTTCCTCGCGTTCTGTGTATGACCCTCGCTGGGTGCCTGCGGAGGAACTCCGAGGGTGCAGCGGTTAGGTCATATGTTCTTGCCTCCATTCCCTTGTCTTTTGAGCTCCATAGGGGGGCTTTTATAGGGGAAGATGAAAGGGTGGAAGGGTTTAGGCGCACCAAGTTGAGGGCCCAACTTGGTCCGGATAAACCCTTAACAAAATACCATTTTTTTTGTTTACGGAGTGGGGGAGGAAGGGTTTAGGCGGACCAGCCCAAGGGGCTGGTCTGGTCTGCCTAAACGCCTCACGGAGGGGTTTTTTCTTTATTAAAAAACTCTTTTTTTATTTTTGGATGGTCTGGTCCGCCTAAACCCCTCACGGAGGGATTTTTTCTTTCCTAAAATACTCTTTTTTAAATTTTTGGATGGGTTTAGACGGACTGGGCATGGGGCTGGGGTCTTTTTTTTGATTAATTTTTATTTTTATTTTTATGAGAGTTTAGACAGACTAGCCTTGGGGGTGAGGCTGGTCCGCCTAAACCCCCCCCCCCCCCCCGGGGTTAGGCGGACCACCCCAGAGGTCCAGGCCAGATGCCAACAGCTTACAATTGAAGTGTTACCATGGAAGGAGATGCTGGAAATTAAGATTGCCTTCTCAATATATCCAGAAGTGAAGAAAGCCTCCATGGGGAGAACTAAGAATTAATGTTGCCATCCAAAGAGGGCCACGGACTGCTGAATTCGATCGGAGAGGGGATACAGATCCAGCAAATTAAGCTACATAAAGGATAACTCAGGGTTCGTTTGAATTTCTTTTTATTAAATATTGATGTATTTCCGAACAGAAGTAGTGGATTCAAGGAATTAATAGGTCATGGTTAACCTAGGTTTCTAAATCCCAATCTCATCTTCACCACATCACTTAAATTTAACCACGTAATGATCAATAAACATCACATATTCTATGTTCCCATTGCAAAACATGAAAAAAAAATTCTTTTTATTTTTTTCTTTTTGAATCTCTCTCTCCTTGCCGCTGGGCTTTAATTTACACCCCCTTGAATTTGACAACATATTTTTTCTATGAAAATAATATATCTCAATATATAAGTGACAAAATAAAATAATAACATGCCTTGATAGGAAAATATTGCTCAGCCGACACGTGTTTTGTCTGCATACTCTAACAAATCCAAATCACCTTCTATATATTGCCCAAGGTCACGGCAATCAGTCCTTTGGTTCTCTCTCTCTCTCTAAATTTGACTGCATGTAGGTACGTAATACTCAAGTGCGTCCACTGTATATCATTGAGGGACAATATACAAGTGAATCCCAACTTGATAAACAAAGGTACGCGCTGTGTGTATATGCATGGCTCGTGCATATCCTCAAACTCCCAACCTCACTTCAGTTTGAGATTAAAGATAATTTGATTAAATTTCTTTTATTTATTTTTATTTTTTTTATTTTGACATAATATTGAATTAAGTTATCTCACCTGTGAAGGTGGGATAGACTAATCCGACTTAAGTCAGATTAAGTCACTTTTAAGTAGATTATTTGAATCTGTTCTCGTCAAAATAAAATGACTTAAATTTAAGTTAAAGTAAGGATAATCTTGAGATAAATCTCAAATAAAATGAGCCTAAAAAATATATAGACATACATGTGGTATGTTTAATACAATGTCTAATCTACTTATCATGAGCTACGTATTCATAGATAAAGTAGATATAGAAATTACAATAATAACAATGGTTATGGCGCGCCGCCGACGTATGCATGTCACAAGCTTCTCCCCCCCCCAAAAAAAAATAAAAATAAAAAATAAAAATAAAAATACAAGCGTATGGTATGTATCTTCTATAGGAAGATACCTAAGAAAGGACATAACTAAGTCTGTGACATGCAGCGTTTTATTACAACATGGCTCGCCTATAAAAAAATGATACATCTAAATATTGTGAGAAAATAAAATAACAAAAATTATTTGATACACAAGGGCAGAATACGTTAGTGGCTTGTGTGTATCCCAAGCTCCCAAGTGCGTCTAGAATACTTGTTTGGGAGTGCCATATATATATGCATTGCATTCATGGAAGAAAAACCCACATCCCAGATTAATATTACTCGTTGAAAGGTAATATATCTTCCTAATTTGGCATAATAGTGTATTAAATGGAAAGATTGTGCTAATGGTAAAACATAATGTACACCGCCAACATGTTTGATAATCTAATCAGAGGAAATATTATAAAATTACGGGGGGATACTTGCCCTATTATTGGACTTGCCCTCGGATCATATGCACTGTACCACCAGCCGTTTACTGGGGACAAGGGCCCAATAGGACTAGCCCAAAACATCACACAAGGGCCTCTTGAGTTGCCATCCCCTCCGGCCTCCACCCCCAAGACGAAGGCTCATTTAAAGGCCCAAAATCAAACCATCACGCCGGCCCGGCCCCGTTGTGCCGCTCTATAAATCGAAAGAGGCGAACCCTACCTCCCCCACCCACGGCTGCTCCGACCCCTTGCCGCGCCGCACTTCAGTTGGGAACAAGGGTTAGGGTTTCCTCTCCTGCTGTACGCGATGGCGGCGACGGCGACGGCGACGGCGACGGCGGCGACGGTGGAATCCGTCCAGTGCTTCGGCAGGAAGAAGAACGCGGTGGCGGTGACCTACTGCAAGCGCGGGCGTGGGCTGATCAAGATCAACGGCTGCCCCATCGAGCTGGTGCAGCCGGAGATCTTGCGCTACAAGGCCTACGAGCCCATCCTCCTCCTCGGCCGCCACCGCTTCGCCGGAGTCGACATGCGCATCCGCGTCAAGGGCGGCGGCCACGTCTCCCAGATCTACGCCATCCGCCAGAGCATCGCCAAGGCCCTCGTCGCCTTCTACCAGAAATACGTCGACGAGCAGGCTAAGAAGGAGATCAAGGACATACTCGTCAGGTACGACCGCACGCTGCTCGTCGCCGACCCCCGCCGCTGCGAGCCGAAGAAGTTCGGAGGTCGCGGCGCCCGCGCCCGTTTCCAGAAGTCGTACCGTTAAGTGGCTGCCGGGACCGCGCGATGCTGTTGCCCATGCGGCATTGGAGAATGGAAATGGTCGTCTTTTGGTGGAGCTGGGCATCTTTTTGGCGGAGCTGATCGTGATGCTCTTGATTCTATTTGGTGTTTTATTTTGTTTGAAACATGTGGAACTGAGCTTACATTTTGCTTTTTGTGGTCTCATTTCGGATTATAGTAGGTATTGGTTCTTAGATTATTACTGTTACAAATTCGTGGTTCCTTGGGCAAATCTTTGTATGGATTAGTCGCACTTTGTGGTCAACTACTATGGATTGTTCATCATAATTGTCGAGAAATTAGAGGCTTTATTGTTGCTATTCTGTTCTGTAAAATTAGGTGATGCATCTTTGTTCTCTGTTATTTGAATCACTTGGCATTTGTGCTCGTGGGATCAAACCTGGGCCTGTTGAAGGCACTGTAAGTAAACTAATGAGTTTGATCTTTTTGCTGGTGCACTAAATTGTTTTTTTAATGCTTGTTATATAACTTGCTTTTTAGGAATGAAAAAGAGGAAAATGCTCATTAGCACTTAAATCCATCTCCACCGATGCTTGTTATTTCTCATTCTCATTTTCCTTGTTCTTTGATGCATTGTTGGCCCACGATCCCTCTCCATCGGCGTTGTACTGAGAGTACTTTTTAGGCCAAGTAAAAACATACTCCCAGTCACCGACAGTGCTCTGTTCTTGGTACTGAGGCTTGAATAGTGATCGCTTTGATATGCCAATAATGGTGGAATGTTGTTTCTCATTGCATTCAATATTGTAGCAAGACTTTTATTTGAGCTTGCACCTGCCAAAGATGTAGAACATTCATCTTAGTTGTGCTTAATGACTAATTGACTCATAATATGTTTCTGTGTTATTTTTTTTTTGGGGGGGGGGTGGGGGGTGGGGGTTGCATATCTTGAACAAGACAGTTGTTTGAGATGAGTGCAGCACATTAGAGAGTTGGTGAGCGTTTGTCAAACAGGGGCCCAGTGGTACTCTGCTCTGTTCACTAGTGTGGGAACTCCTAGTATCAGTTTAGATTCTGAATTTCTCTCTTGCTCAATTGGCTGGCGCTTCCTGGTTCCTGAATGTTGATGTCTTGGAATGGTTGTTGTATGTGTTCTAGTTTTGTGAGTGTTGCTTGATCAGCCCAAGCTAAAACGAATACCGAATTGTAGGATTATAGTAGATAGTCCTTCATTTTTGTGATCACCGTAGCTATCCTTTGATTGGAATCAACTAAGCAATCTTCCTTCCTGTGGGCTCCAAGAAGAGGAACTTGGACACCGCATATCCTGGGATACTAAATCTGCTTCTGGTTTTGAATCTTGAATTTTGTTGGATCCGTTCGTTTAATCCTGTTGCATTTTTCGTAACACTAGTCATCGGCTTTTCTTTGATTAGTTTCGCCACTGGAGTTGCAACATTTCATGGTTCATTTGAATTAATTCTTCCCATGATTAGGCATTCTTTTGAGGGTATGGTAGCTGGGAGAGGGAGAGAGATCTATCCGAGTTTCTCTTCACCAAGTATGAATGGTGTTAACGTAGATGATAATGCCACTTACGGAGCAGTTTATGGCAAAATGTAACTCGAAATAATCTGTGGGCTGTGAATTCAACTGTGTCTCGTGACTCCCATTATTCGAGTTCGAATCACAATCTTTGCCTTTTCCCTTTTGGAGGGAACAATGATATGAATGAAGGGGTCTGCTATAATTGTTTCTGCAAAATTTCCTCCTCGTATTGTGTTGGACAAACTTGTTCTTGAAATGTCTGGATGGCTTACTCGGCGATCTCATCTCTGGTCAGATTAAAGAATCTTGTTCTTGAAATGCCATAAATGCCATTGTCTTTCTTTGTAAAATCTTGTTTGAAGGAAGCTTACTAGGAAAACGGTTTGTTCAACTCCCCATTTTTAACTGACCTATGTGACATCTAATTGGATTACTCGGCGATCTCATCTCTGGTCAGATTAAAGAATCTTGTTCTTGAAATGCCATAAATGCCATTGTCTTTCTTTGTAAAATCTTGTTTGAAGGAAGCTTACTAGGAAAACGGTTTGTTCAACTCCCCATTTTTAACTGACCTATGTGACATCTAATTGGCATCTCATATGTCATACCACCTGGTCCGGTAATCACCAGACATAAACAAAACCCCTAAACGATTCATCTTCTCCCGTGAGTTCCATCTGCGCCGACAGTCAGACCCCCCACCCCGCCACCCCATCATCAGCTGCTCCTTTCCCCTCTCCACTTCTCCGTCCCTCCTCTCTTCGTCGTCGTCTCCTTCTTCCGGTCCCGCCACAGCACCACCGCCAAGAGCATGAGACCCATGACCCCCACCCGGATGCCCAGCCCAACAGCAGTCGCTTCCTAGTCGCCCTTTGCGGATGGGCATGAAGATGGGGGAGGGGATGCGACTGCTACATGTCCCTCTGTTATTCTTGTGATCAGATCTTCTGCTACATGGCCGGGCCCCATATCTTTTTCCAATCCGAATATCTGCTGCATGGCTCGCCTGCTGTGTGGGCATCGATGACCGGGAGGGGGGGGGCATCGATGAAGGGAAGACAGGGTGCGCGGGATTTTGATACATCCTTCTGGTTCAGATCTTGGACTGTCATCAGATATCACAAACCGATCGGAAGCTAGAGCTGATACCACTGCCTTCTTTCTACAAGTGGAGATCGGGGGCGGAGCTGCTCCAAGGACTTCTGCAGCAACAAAAATAGGAACGAAGGGGAGAGAAGAGATTGCAACAGGATCAGAGGTGTAAGAGGGAGAAGAGGAAGGAGAAGAACACATAACAGTCATGGGAGGAAGAGGAGGGATTCATATTAATCTCTAGAAAACAAATCTTTCTTACAAAGCCCTCGTCGCTCCTATCATTTATAGGCTCACTCCTAAGCTCCACCACCGGCAAGGCTCCCAACAGAGTTGGTTACGCCACTCGATCGGGTCGGTGTCGTTGGATCGGACTAACTGCCACTATTGGCTGATAACAGCCTTGACTCAAACTCCCACAAACCCCCTTTCCACCCGAACAATTCTTATGCTTATTTTCTTCCCAATCAGTTGATTAGAATTTAATCCAGCTAATTATAAGATTATACCTGTATCAACTACCTCCCCCATGAGAAGAACCTTGTCCTCAAGGTTCCAAGTTGGGTAAAGTTGTTGGAAAGCTGCAAAATCAAGTCATGTTACTTCTGAATCGGGACTGTCCTTCCAGGCAAGCACGATTTGAGAAACATCACGGTTGTTGCGCTGGATCAAGTGACGTTGCAGAATCGCCTTGGGTACCCGGTCATCCACGCAAAGTGATTGGGAAGTGGGAACAATGTGAATTGGGTTGCCACCCATGCTGGCGTTTCAACTGCGATACATGAAAGGTGTTGTGGACTTTAGCCTCCAGCGGCAGACGATGTTGGTAAACCACTCTATCACATCAGCCGATGATTTCATGAGGGCCAAAATAACGAGTAGAGAGTTTGACAGGGGCACCATATTACAGAGTCTTGACGGTAGGGCTGCAATTTTAGGTAAATCCAATCACCCACAGTATACCCCACATCAATGTGTTGCTTATTGGCATTCCGAGCAATCCTCCGTTGGGCGGTTGCCATATTATGCTACAATTCTTGTAGAATGAAATTCTTGGACTGTAGCTACCTATCAACTTCTAGATCATCGGAGAGACCAGGGATATAAGAAAGTAGGGAGGAAGGTGGTCGGCCATATATAGCTTCATACGACGTCATACGGATGGTAGAATGATATGTAGTATTATTGTGGTATTCAGCCCAGCACAGCCAATCAACCCTTAAATGAGGTTGCTGAGAGTAGAATCACCGGAGGTAAGTCTCTAAGCACCTATTAAGAACCTCCGATTGGCCATGGATTGGGGATGATACATCGTACTCATATGCAAGGCAACCCCCTGTAGGCGAAAAATTTGCTGCCAGAACCAGCTACATATCACAGTATCCCTGTTAGAAATATCCTTTGGAATGTCATGTAAGTGAATGATTTCTTTACTGAACAGCTGAGCTATTGATTGGGAAATATAGGGATGTTTGAGTGGTATAAAATGGCCATATTTAGACAACATGTCGACCACCATAAAGATGAATGTCTACCCTCTAGATTTGGGCAAGCCATCTATAAAGTCCGTAAAAATGGAAGTCCATATGGCAGTAGGCACAGGGAGAGGTTGTAGCTAACCTGCTGGTGGGGCAGTAGAGTACTTGCAGGTTTGGCAGACATCACATGTACGAATAAAGTTTTTGATGTCTACATTCATATTCTTCCAATAAAAGCTTTGCTTAATATTATGCAAAGTCTTATGGAACCCATCATGACCACCAATATGGGAGAGGTGATTAGTGTACAGGATTTTAGGAATATAAGAGTGGGAAGAGTGAAGAGGAATTTCCCCTTATAATAAAGAAGTCCACCTTTATTTGAGTATAAAGTTGTATCCAACTAGCCAACGTGCTGTCACGTCCCGAATCAGTAGTAGCGAAAATTGTTTGGAACGTAACAGCGAACAATCGAGTCAAGCAGAGCGTTAAGGGGGTCAAAAATTACAAAGAAGTAACTTAACAAGACCAGATTTGACAAAAGACTATTTATTAATAATACACTTATTATTACAATTCTAGATAACTAAATAGTACAATTTTAAAATTCAAAAGAAAAGATGCAAAATACAAGACTCTCAACTACAAAGCTAGACTCAAGAAATTGGAAAAGAACTCGGGTCTTCTAATATAACAACACTCGGTCACTCTTCCCATTCTACAATAGGGTGTATTTCAACTTCAATATTACATGAAAAATGTTAGAGGAAACAGGATGAGCAAGAAGCTCAGTAGGAATTTATATCTCTATCGCCAAACATCTTTACGTGATTAACATGTTGATAATATAAATTCACTAATGTCGAGGAAACGTAATAAATCATGAAATATGAATAGGATGATATAAGGATGCAAGCAATTGGGATCAAGTAACTCAAGGTAATAAGAGGAGAGCAAGTATAGAATGAACAAGTAGAAATGTTAACATCTAATTGGCTATATCACGCAAGAGTGTACAATTCAAATATTTCAAGTGTTTCACACAAGTCAAGCAAATTCAAGTATTTAAGAGTGAGTAGAATGCCATAGTTTAATCTAGCGAGATAGTACTTTGGTGCAATATCACATGCAGCAGGTCAATAATAGCTCCCATGAGTACGAGTACTTTCGGGTACTTCTTCTAGGATCAGACCGGGCCCTATTAATGTCAGTCATTGAAGTTATGGATCTTCGATACAAATGCAATTATCTAAACATCCATATTAAAGTAATAATAATAATAATAATGGCCAAAGAATGTCAAGGTAAGGCTCACGAAGTATAGTATAGCACACAACTAACATTTAACTATGGCTAAAGTAAAGATCTAACAAAATGTTCCATTCAAGGACATGTCATATAATAGATACAAATAGAAGTTTATAAGAGAAGTTCAAGAATTATTCAAGGCATCATGTTCAACAATATTAAGACAAATAAAGAGAAGTTCAAGGATAATTCAAATATGCTAGGACTTTATCAAGGAACAAGAGATAGAGAATTGTTCGATATTATCGCCCACTAAATCTAGACTGACAATATTACTGGAACGTGGTCAGTAGTGGGGTCATGTTCAGACAAAAACCAAACAGAACATAGTCATTTGTACGGTGAAACAAATCAAAAAACTAGAATGAATGCGATCGAGGTGTAGGCCGCGATCATGATGAACGCGGTTTGTGTCAGGGCCGCGATCAAACATAATGCGGTCTGACTGAATGCCGCGACAAGAACGCGTCATGTATGGGTGCACGTCTATAATAATGCATCCCTAAAACATGACACGTTTATAGAAGCTCAACCAGACCCTTCAGGTGACAGAAGGCTAAGCACGGTCGCCTAGTACACCGCATTCAGAAACAAAAAGATAGAACCTCGTTCTGGGGTTCCAAAGGCCAGTAGAAACATATCTTATGCCAGTAAGACATGATTCCAACGGTTCTCAAGATTTTTAGGGTACAACCAGCTCGGCGGCCATGAGAGAATCCGTGACTCGCGGAGTCTTACGGAGGCCTTAGATGAAGAAGTTCCGATCCAGCAGAAGGGATATCCGATGGAGGGTTGTAACTTTGCCAAGAAGGGCTTTGTGAGAAACAGAATCACATAGTTATATGATCTACACTATTGAAAGAAATAATCTAAACGTTGAATCACCGATCAAGAACATATAAGCTAAGCATGTACGCAATCATGATATAAGGCTATGAAAATGAGTGCTTCAAGATTAACAAGATTTATATCTACTCCTTTTAACATGCTGGAACGAGATAATGGAATCATAGAGATCAAATGATGGCGTGGAGATAACAAGAACCATGGAAGGAATATAAGCTAAAAGGAATAAAAATTAATTATTTTACATACACTTTATATAATCATGTGTTTATTTAAATGCCATGCTTAAACAAGAACATGATTTTGGACCTTAAGATTAACAAATCTATCATGCTAGATGAACTATTGATTCTGGTGAACCTTATACTAACGCAGTCAGCAAAGAGGCTACGATCCAGAACACGATCTAGAAGAACACTGTGATTTGAACGGAGCTTCTGATGCTTAAGGCATTCAAGGAAAAGACACGTCCACTTGTTTGGACGTCTTTATTACACGTGTCTCTAGAGGAGGACGCTTCAAAACAAAAATATACGATATTTAAAAATAACTCGGATGAAATTGAGAACGCGATCTTGTTGGGCACCATGACTCTGAGATCGCGGCCTGCATGACCTACGATCTCAGGTCGTCTCATAAAAACTCTGGTTCATGAATGCTCGCGTCGCAGGGACATGACGCGTTAACAAGAACACATCCCCTTTGAACGACACCTTCATATCATGGTTCTCAAATTTAAAAATAGAATAATTATTGATATTATATGGTCGCGATCTATCAGGCTGGCGCGTTCAGATCGCGGTCACTATGAACACCGTGATCAGACATAGAGCCCCGTTCCAGCGAAAACGGCGATATCTCTTCAATAAAACCCAATTTTCATGCTATCTACTCAATTGGGGAAAATGGTACCAAAAGAAACTAGACACGCAGTGGAACATCTTTTGTTTCATTCACAAATGATTTAGCCTGAGAGAAACCTACCTTAGATCGGATCAAAGAGGAGGGACGAAGAACGTGAAGAACTACCCAAGAACTCCCTTTCCTCCTCGGATCTCACCCTAAAAATGCTAGAATATCCTACCCCAGTATGCCAAAGGTTGAGAGGGAGATGAGAGGGGTCTATTTATAGAAACAATTCAGTCAAAATGGTCAATATTCCACCCCCAAAAATTCAAGATTCCCAGCCTCCGATTTCAACATTCAAAACCCAAAATTCAAACTCTTTCACTAACCTAGCTTCAATAAGGTTAGAAAAATAGGCAAGGATGAGATTTTCTGATGGGTTATGGGTCTAGGGTTTGAAATCTAACCCAACCTTCTAGAATTTGGGCCAATTAATCCATAGAAAATTAGGATTTCATGCTCTCACGAATTTAAGCCTATTTAGCCCATTCACTTCCAATTCAGTCTAATAAGGGTTATCTTTTAGCCCATATTTCGATCATAATCATTTATAGGAATTTTAATTAGGTCCCTTGTAATTCTTTTGAAATTTAAAATGTTTAATTTTGATTTATTTCAAGAGAATTCAATTATTAAATATATTTATGCTTGAAAATATAATATCATAATTAATTCAAGAAATTCACATTATTTAAAAATGTCAATATTAAAGTAATTATCTCCATTATTAAATCAAAATCTTTTAGTTATTTGAAATATTTAACATTAAGGAATTATCTTCATTTGCAATTACTAAATCTAATTTATATCTTTAAAAACTCAATTTCATCTCTAAATCAAGAATTTCAATAATTTTACCTATTTATATAAACAAATAATATTAATTATTTAACCTAATTATTTATATTTTAACTCGCATATCCAAATTAGAATTTGGGATTTCAGAGATTTTAAATATCAAGATATTAATTCCTTCTTTTAAACCCAACAAGCATTTAATTACTAGTCCATTGCATAATTATAATAATGAAAAATTTTATTTCACTAATTAAAATTATCCTTATTTGTTCAAGATATTATATTCATTTAATTATATTTTTCTTTTAAATCGGGTTACTACACGTGCCATGCTTGTAACTTGCCCAGCAAAATATTATCGGAATCATAGGTAGCCTTCAACCCATCAACCCAATTAGGAATAACCACTGTAACTCCACAAATGACAATGGCATCAGACTGTCTAGATAAGACATCAGCCATAGTATTGGAGCTACCCCACTCGTATTTTGAAGAGAAATCTAAACCCATAAATTTGACTAACCAATGTTGCTGTTGGGGGGTGGTGATTTTTTGGGACAACAAATGTATCAGACTTTGGTGGTCAGTGCGAATTATGAACTTAGCACCCAATAGATAATGCTTCCATTTCTTAGCAGTGAATAGAATAGTTGTTAACTCCCGCTCATAAGCTGACAAAGCCTATTGAGAAATAGAAAAAGCTTCGCTAATATAACCCAGAGGGTGATCATGTTGGATTAATGTTGCACCCATACTAGTAGCAGAAGCATCACATTTCACAATAAAGGCTTGTACAAAATCTGTACAAATAAAACTAACGCTGTGCTTAAGCCCTGTTTTAATGCAACAAAGGCTATGTCAGCCAATGGGGACCATTTAAGCTTGTGATCCTTGCGAAGCAGCACTCTCAGAGGAGCAACCATTAGTCCATAATTGCGAATAAATTTTCTGTAATACCTTGCTAACCCTAATAATCCTCGTAACTGCTTAATAGTGGATGAAATCGAACAGTCTGTAATGGCATGAACCTTCTCTTGTTCCATAGAGACTGTCCCAATGGATATAATATGGCCTAGATAGGAGACAGAGGTTGTATCAAAAACACATTTACCCCACTTGGCATAAAGGTCATCGTGCAAGAGAACCTGTAGTACCTCATGACGATGATGCGAATGGGTCTACAAATCCAGGCTATAAACCAGTATGTCGTTATAGAAAACTAATACAAAATGGCGTAAGAAAGGTCTGAAGATGTCATTCCTTAAGCACTGGAATGTAGCTGGAGCATTAGTAAGTCCAAAACGAAGGATTAAATATTCATAATGGCCCGTGTGTGGAGAAAAAGCTGTGCGCTGTGGATGCACTTTTTCATTAAAATCGTTATTTATTTGTTTATTGGTTTATTAAGTGTGTGGACGTGCCAGTCACGAAGTGACGATTTATTCGGGCTTCATGGAAGCCCTTGGTGCGCTCGATCTGACTTGGTCAGTCGATTGTGTGGTTCGTATCGGGACCAAAATCCGTCGCGCCATAAAGGTCACGGTGTTATTTACATCCCCTCGGAGAGGGGAACACCCTTGATTAATCGCCAGGAATAAGGGCCTCATGGCCATAAAATTAATTGTATAAAAATATATTAAGAAACATTGACGTCCTCATACGAGGGCGTGAAGAAAGTATCTGAGCTTATGTCGGTCATGTGCCGACCATTTGATGTTCGGACGAATGTCCGGCTTGCGAGTGTCGTAATCGTCGCGAGGAAAATCGGAGCATATGTATGTCGGGGTACGGTAAATTTATTATTTAGAGGGACAAGGAATATTCAGTTAAATCCCGGTTAAAGCGATCAGAAACCAGTGAGTCTGTTGGCCCGGTGCAAGATCAAGCTGCGACCATACTGCGGTGGGCTCCCCCGCGGTCAAACTCAAGCTCGCATGGGCATCATCAATATTTTCGGTGCCAAAGGGGCAGCGGGGGAATGTCCTAGGGTTAGATCCCAAAACAAAGACACGTCCAAAGATAGCGGACTATTGGCCTAGGATATGAGTCAAACGATGACCATGATCGGGGTGGACCCGAGGTCTAAGCGTGGCCCACGAAGGCCTTATTGATATTCCCATGCGTAGGGTCTGGGGGTAATGAGAGCCGCATCGTTCTACTCGTTGTTGTCATAATTATTTATTTATTTATTTATTTTTATGTTGCTCATTGACCCTCCTTTTATTACCGATGCGTTATATTCTCCTTTCTTTCTTTATTTTATTATCATTCTTTTATTCTTTTATTTGTTTATTTATTTATAGATTTTATCTTTTTACGAGTTTTGTTATTATTATTATTATTTCTCCTTTTCATTATTATTTATTATTATTATTATTATTTGTAACATTTGGAGCGTACGTGGGAGTGTCTTCACACGATGTTCAAGGCCTTATTTATGCAAGTTTTGATGCGATTAATTTAATGCATGCATGGAGGAGGGGAGTGCTTTCTTTTTATTCATGAAATGCACAAGGGAAGCTTGCATTATTTCCTTTTATCTTTTTTTATTATTATTTTATTATTATTTTTAAATTTTTTTATTATATTAATCCTGGTGAAAATGTGGCAGTGTCTCCCCTACACCCGAGCGCTGGGAGAGGGTGGTGAAAGCAAGCTAAGAGTGTGCCGGATAGAGGGTGGATGGGTGTGCCAGGCAGAGGGTGGCTAGAGTGTGCCGGGGAAGGGCTGAAAGAGTGTGCCGGGTAAGGGCTAAAAAGGTGTGCCGGGGAAGGTCTGAAAGAATGTGCCGGGGAAGGGCTGAGAGGTGCCGAACAAGAGGAAGGTTGGGCTGTGCCGGGCCTCCAGGGATTCATTCATGCAAGGTATTTCTTATTTACCATTGTTTTGGAGGTTAACATTATGTTGTGTTTTTATTTCTTTTATTAGTTTCAATCCTGACGAAATTTTGGCAGCATCTCCCCCGGACCCGGGATGGAAAGAGAATAAAGGGAACGCGCCCACATGGAGTGGCGGAACCCGACAATCTGAGGTGTGCGCCAGGGGCGACCGCACCTTTGATAAAACTTCGGAAAGCCCAGAAGAACCAACGAATGGAAGATATCTCCAAGACTGGCCAAGGGGGGAATTCAGTTACCAAGGGAGGAGGGCGACAAAGGGATCCAAGGAAAGATGTTAGGCGCGTAGGGCTCAAGGAGAGGAAGGAACAAGCTTCCCATTTGGGCCAAAGACCAAATGTGGAATTCGGGCCCTCAGAGGGGAAGAGCATCGGCATATAGAATCCAAGAACACCGAGAAAATAGCAGAGGAAATGCACAACACACCACACGCAGTGGGATAGATTGAGGGAGGTCACAAGAAATCGAAAAAAGGGGGGGGGGACTTTCATTCGTAAAAAAAAAAAAAAGACCGTGACCGGCCATGCACATTGCGGTATACATCGAGGCCGAAGCCGCAGAAGAGGGGAGAAGAAGCAAAGGAAGAACATGGAGAGGAAATAGGAGGGGAGCTGGGGTCGAGCAGAGGCGACGGCTCCCTGCTCTTCCTCACTCCCCTTGCTACACAGACCCTCCCTCTCTCTCTCTTTCTCTTACTCTCTCCCTCTTTTCTCTGGCCTCCGGGAAGCCTTCAATGCCGGAGTAGCAACTTCTTTATCTTCTCTCTTCTCCCGGTGGCAGGCTCTGTTCGTCTCCGTGGGTATGCCCTCTACGTCTGTCGTCCTCCCTTGTTCGTCGGAGAAGAGGGGGTTTTTATACTCCCAGTGGCGGGAGCCTTCGAACACGAACGGCGGATGTAGGAAGTGACGGGCATTGAATGAGGATTTGACTTTCCCCGTCCTTGGTGGCAGGAGCTAGCCTGCGTGCCTTCATCTCCGGTTGATATGTCAGACAGCCCACTGCGCGTCAAGGATCTCTAGGGCATGGGCGTTAGATTTCTTTTGTCGGATGCATCGGTGGTGAGGACACGAGACGCTATCCTCGACGGAGCACCCGGCACACTTCCTCTTCCTTGTGGCTCGGCGATCACGGCATCTACTAGTGGACTTTTCTCACATTAGGCCATGTTGGGCCTTAGGTTGGTCCCTGCGTGGACTCGTTATCTAATTATTTTCTTTATTGTCAGACTATTTATTTAGGTGTTGTTGGGCTTTATTTTGTTGGGCTTAGTCTTGGCCCAAGGGTTAGGATTAGGGTTAGGGCTTGAGGAAGAGGGCGCCTCCATCATTTGGACAAGGGGCGCCACCTTCCTCCCTTGCCCCTTCCCTTTCCCACCTTTCCTATTTGGGCGCCCCCCATTTTCCCCCCCTTTCCACCTCCTCTTTCCCCCTTGGGCGCACCCCTTTCCTCCTTTGATTGGAGAAGGGCTGGCCGCCCCCCCCCCTCTCCCCTTCCTTGGTCGCCCTCCCCTTCCCCCCTTGGCTAGGGATGAAACCCTAGCTCTTTCCCCCGGCTATATAAGCCTTGTAATTTCTCTTAGCAAAGGAATTAATGAATGAATTTTGAAGATTGTGCTTGAAGGTGGCTGCGCCCCCCTCACTCTTTCTCTCTTCTCCTGCGACGGGAGATCGGCGAGGTGCGACGCCTCAGCCCCCGGTGGACTCCGGGGTTCCCCTTTACCCTCTTCTTCTTCGTCTACGGTTCGTGTGCGGAAGATCAGATTTCTACACCGACTTGCAGCAGATCTCGCCCCCTCTCTTGGACGAGTTTGGCTCCCTCCTATTTTCTGGAGATACGTTGGCGGATCAGCTTCGCGTTGGCGCTGGTTTCGCGTCAATCGGAGGTCGGCACCGCCCGTACCGATTTTCTCCGTCGACCTGCGCCAGCACCCCCTTCTCTGCTCGCCCAGCAGGGAGGCCCTTCTTGCGAATTTTCCCCAGGCCTCCACGCTGCGCCTTTTACCCTGGTTTCTTCAGGGTTCGTAGATCTCCAGGTCCTCTGTCCGACGCCGCCGACGGCGTCACGTTTCGACGTCGTCACCGTCCGTGGCAGTCGTTCTAGTGGGCTTGCGCCGGCGGGCCTGCACAGTCCGGCCAGCGAATCAACACCAACTTCCAGCGGCTCCTGCGACTCGTACCGGCGTCATCTGCCCGCGCCGTTTGACCGAGGACGACTTCTACCAGTCAGCTTCCACCTCCAACCGGCCTGGACCTGTTCGGATACCAGAAGGCCGTTTTCCGGATTTTACCGTCGGCGTGCGCTGTTCTGCGACCCCAGAACCAGACCTGAGTTGCAGCAGCGCCCACGGCCACCACCGGCGGAACCAGCGCGTCCCCTCTGACCGGAGCGTACCTGCAGCAGTCAGTGACACGTCCTCCCTGACGGCACCTCATTCGGACGTCGCCTCAGCCCGTGGGACCCATCTTCGTCCAGGCGCGCGCGATACCGATTCTGCAGCATCGTGCCGTCACCGAGTGCGGCCCGTCAACCCGTGCCCGGCAACCCGAATGCTTTGTTTGTAGCCTGTTACCTCCCTGCGAGGAGTGGGCCGTTATTGGGTTGTATTTTATTGGTCTTCAGTGTATCGGGTTGTTGGTCCACGGCCGGGGTTCCTTTCCCACGCCTTGGCGTGGAGGTACGCGTTCCGACTCCTCTCCTGTTGCTTGCTCTTTTAGTATGCTTTTGACTATGCCGCGTGAGAGAGAGTAGGCGCCTAGCTATTTGTTATCATCACTGCGGATTGTGAGCGAGAGCATTCTTCCCTAGCACTAATCAAGCATCGAGTTAGGACTCGATTCCCCTAGTCTTTGGGGTTTGACTACACGCCTAGGCACGTGCGCCTCCCTCATTGGGACGGCCGCGGTCGGAGTGTCTATTGAGAGACGTCCCTCCATCTGTGGGATATCACGGTGGTCAGCCATTTGGCGACCCTTGTGCGTACTATTGCTGGCCCAGTTAGAGTCTTTGTGACTCTTAGTCCGTGTCGGTCCCCGTCCCCCATCAAAGTGGTATCAGAGCATATTGTGCCCCATCAAAGTGGTATCAGAGCTTAGGGAACCAGTTTGTTCTAACAAATTGGGGTCTTAGGTCATTTGCATCTTTAGGTTGTCTAGGGCACATTTGAGTCCATTCTGCCCTTCGCATTTCCACTTCAAAAGGGTCGTGTCTAATCCCCATAGTTGCCCCGCATGTCCATCCCATAGGAACCCCTCAAAGAGTCCCATGGATTCTCAATTGTTTAGCCCAGCTGATTTGTGGCATATCTCTCAGGGGCATGGGAACCACCCTATCCCATTCTTAAGGCCCACAGCCCCAACATTTGACGGCTCCCATGACCCGTGCGTATACCACACTTGGGAAGCCGCCATGGATAGATATTTTGATTGCTATCCCATGTCCGGAGCCATGCAAGTCTCTTTTGCTAAGGAGAGGCTTTTGCACAAAGCCACGGATAAGTGGAGACACATTGAGAGTTTGAGAGACATTAGGGGGCAAAATCCCATCGAGTCGTGGTGGGGTATGAAGAAAGAGCTTAGGAGGGTCTATGTTCCCCAATCGATCACCTCCAACCGACCCCACCCAATTACATACGAACAAGTGGGTCCTAGTCGGAGGCAACGAGCCCCACACATAGAAGAGCCTAGACCCAAGCCCAAACCAAATGACTACGGGAAAGTCCATCATGATCTTCCTACTCCAACCCACACCATTGCCCAGCTTGTGCAAATGATTTCGGATCGGTTGGATAGGAGGGATGCTTATCTTAACTCACTGTGGCCCTCTAGCCCACAGTCCGCTCCGCCTCCGAGCTCACGCCTACCACCACCCCCGGAGTCCACCCCTGTGACCCCCTATAGTGGGAATGCTCGGTTCTCTGACCGACGTCCTTCACATTCCCCTATCTTGGAGGACACACATTCGGAGGGGGCCCCACCTGGGTTTATTCCAGTGACTTATGAGGCAGGACAGGAGTTGGTTGAGGAGTACCTAGCTGACGTTGAGGAGTTAAGGAGTGAGCCTATGGAGCTTCTAGTCGTGCCTATACCTATGGAGGTTGGGGCTGACACTTTCAGCCTAGCACCCTTGATAGAGAGCCAAGGCCCCACCCACTTCATAGAGGACTCATTTTCCTCACTTGAGGACAATGCTTTTACCCCTCATCTGGAGCCATCCTTGTCTCTCGAGGGTGAACTTGTCATTGGAGAGCCTCTAGATAGCTGGTTAAGGAAGAGTCCTCATCTGGATGTCTTGATTCCTTACTACCCACCCTTAGAGCCAGCCCTTCCTATTGTCCCCATTAACTCCTTTCACACAACTTTTCAGTCCTTCAGGTTTATAGAAGATGTGAGGGAGTTTCTTAGGAGCTTGGATTGCCAATGGGAGTTGACCTACATGTTGGCCTTAGGGTCAGACCGACCTTATAGTCATAGCTTTATATTCCCTGCCTTGGGCTCCATTACCTCGGTTTACACCATAGGTCATATCACCTCTGAGGTTCTTTTATTCTTTCCCGTCCTGGATGAACTCGATTGCGTCCCCTCTTATGGCAATACGATCTTGAGGAAGGAACAGTGCCTCCCTTACCTTTCATGTGAGCCCCTTGCCCCATCCATCCTTTTGCCTGAGGGTGGCTATCTGCACCAGGGTGAATGTCACACTTGGGCAAGTATTGTGAAGGGACCTGTCGGGAGGGGGTATCATTTCTTTGACCCTTTCGATCCCCTCCCTAGTGAGCCTCCCGATTCGTATTCTTCCCCCCCCCACCTTATCGAGGAGGTCCTTTATCACACCCCTTCCACCCATGCTCGCCAACGTCTCACCCAGCCTACATTCACACCTCAGAGCTTGGTAGGAAAGGATCATCGGTCTTCGTCTCATGCATCTTCAGGGTCATTTAGGGGTTGGTCTCATATAGGGGATGTCCTGAGAGAGTTTGGGCAATCTAGTCCCCATGAGTCTACCACATTCTGTAGGGCACCCATGCACGATAGATACAACTTTGGTTGCCCAGGTCCTCCCTATGTTGCTCAGTCAAGTAGGTGTCATAGCCATGCTAGGTCTGTTTTTGGATGTCCAGGACCACCATTGCATTCATACAGGCATCGATCCACTCAGCTAGTTCGGAGTCTACATCATCATCACCATCTCGAGGCCAGCAACACTCGTTACAAGGAGTTAGCCGACGTGCACAGACGCACACGTGAGTTCCGCGAGGGAGAGTACGTCCTGGTCCGGGTTAGACCGGAGCGGTTTCCTTCGGGAGCCGTCAAGAAACTCCAGGATCGCGGTGCAGGACCATTCAGAGTGTTGAGGCGTATTGGGTCGAACGCGTATGAGATCGAGCTTCCAGACGACTACGGGATCAGTTCGACATTCAATGTCTCTGATCTGGTAGCTTATCAGGATCCCGCGGTGATACCCAGCGAGTTATTTGGGCCTGACCCTCCTGTTGTGAGTGATACACCTACTGAGAGTCCACCTCCTCCAGCCCCACTACAAAAACGCGAGCATATAGATTGCATACTGGATGAGCAGGTGACTACTACCAGGAGCGGAGCCTACCAACGCTTCCTAGTGCGTTGGAGAGGGCGCCCCGAGTCGGACAACACCTGGATTACACGCGGAGAGCTGGAGCGGATGGATCCGGACCTGCTGGAGCGGTACCTCAGCGATCGTGACCCTTACTCGACGGGGTCGAGTTCTTCCCACCCGGGGAGAATTGGTGAGGACACGAGACGCTATCCTCGACGGAGCACCCGGCACACTTCCTCTTCCTTGTGGCTCGGCGATCACGGCATCTACTAGTGGACTTTTCTCACATTAGGCCATGTTGGGCCTTAGGTTGGTCCCTGCGTGGACTCGTTATCTAATTATTTTCTTTATTGTCAGACTATTTATTTAGGTGTTGTTGGGCTTTATTTTGTTGGGCTTAGTCTTGGCCCAAGGGTTAGGATTAGGGTTAGGGCTTGAGGAAGAGGGCGCCTCCATCATTTGGACAAGGGGCGCCACCTTCCTCCCTTGCCCCTTCCCTTTCCCACCTTTCCTATTTGGGCGCCCCCCATTTTCCCCCCCTTTCCACCTCCTCTTTCCCCCTTGGGCGCACCCCTTTCCTCCTTTGATTGGAGAAGGGCTGGCCGCCCCCCCCCCTCTCCCCTTCCTTGGTCGCCCTCCCCTTCCCCCCTTGGCTAGGGATGAAACCCTAGCTCTTTCCCCCGGCTATATAAGCCTTGTAATTTCTCTTAGCAAAGGAATTAATGAATGAATTTTGAAGATTGTGCTTGAAGGTGGCTGCGCCCCCCTCACTCTTTCTCTCTTCTCCTGCGACGGGAGATCGGCGAGGTGCGACGCCTCAGCCCCCGGTGGACTCCGGGGTTCCCCTTTACCCTCTTCTTCTTCGTCTACGGTTCGTGTGCGGAAGATCAGATTTCTACACCGACTTGCAGCAGATCTCGCCCCCTCTCTTGGACGAGTTTGGCTCCCTCCTATTTTCTGGAGATACGTTGGCGGATCAGCTTCGCGTTGGCGCTGGTTTCGCGTCAATCGGAGGTCGGCACCGCCCGTACCGATTTTCTCCGTCGACCTGCGCCAGCACCCCCTTCTCTGCTCGCCCAGCAGGGAGGCCCTTCTTGCGAATTTTCCCCAGGCCTCCACGCTGCGCCTTTTACCCTGGTTTCTTCAGGGTTCGTAGATCTCCAGGTCCTCTGTCCGACGCCGCCGACGGCGTCACGTTTCGACGTCGTCACCGTCCGTGGCAGTCGTTCTAGTGGGCTTGCGCCGGCGGGCCTGCACAGTCCGGCCAGCGAATCAACACCAACTTCCAGCGGCTCCTGCGACTCGTACCGGCGTCATCTGCCCGCGCCGTTTGACCGAGGACGACTTCTACCAGTCAGCTTCCACCTCCAACCGGCCTGGACCTGTTCGGATACCAGAAGGCCGTTTTCCGGATTTTACCGTCGGCGTGCGCTGTTCTGCGACCCCAGAACCAGACCTGAGTTGCAGCAGCGCCCACGGCCACCACCGGCGGAACCAGCGCGTCCCCTCTGACCGGAGCGTACCTGCAGCAGTCAGTGACACGTCCTCCCTGACGGCACCTCATTCGGACGTCGCCTCAGCCCGTGGGACCCATCTTCGTCCAGGCGCGCGCGATACCGATTCTGCAGCATCGTGCCGTCACCGAGTGCGGCCCGTCAACCCGTGCCCGGCAACCCGAATGCTTTGTTTGTAGCCTGTTACCTCCCTGCGAGGAGTGGGCCGTTATTGGGTTGTATTTTATTGGTCTTCAGTGTATCGGGTTGTTGGTCCACGGCCGGGGTTCCTTTCCCACGCCTTGGCGTGGAGGTACGCGTTCCGACTCCTCTCCTGTTGCTTGCTCTTTTAGTATGCTTTTGACTATGCCGCGTGAGAGAGAGTAGGCGCCTAGCTATTTGTTATCATCACTGCGGATTGTGAGCGAGAGCATTCTTCCCTAGCACTAATCAAGCATCGAGTTAGGACTCGATTCCCCTAGTCTTTGGGGTTTGACTACACGCCTAGGCACGTGCGCCTCCCTCATTGGGACGGCCGCGGTCGGAGTGTCTATTGAGAGACGTCCCTCCATCTGTGGGATATCACGGTGGTCAGCCATTTGGCGACCCTTGTGCGTACTATTGCTGGCCCAGTTAGAGTCTTTGTGACTCTTAGTCCGTGTCGGTCCCCGTCCCCCATCAAAGTGGTATCAGAGCATATTGTGCCCCATCAATCGGGTGGCAAGGCGGGCCGCTGAGAAGCCAGAAGGTTGTGCCGTTAGAAGACCCAAGAAGTGTACTGCTGAAGGCTTGTAGGGGCGTGCCGTTGAAGGGCCCAAGAGGGTGTGCCGTTGAAGGCTTGAAATGGTGTGCCGCTGAAGGCTTGCAGGGGCGTGCCGTTGAAAGGCCCAGGAGGGTGTGCCACTGGAAGACCTAAGAAGTGTGCCGTTGAAGGCTTGAAATAGTGGGCCACTGAAGGCTTGTAGGGGCGTGTCGTTGAAAGGCCCAGGAGGGTGTGTGACTGGAAGACCCAAGAAGTGTGCCGTTGAGGGGCTGGCAAAGCGTGCCGGTCAAGGGGTGTTTGTATCGCACCGGGTGAGGGCGTTTGGCAATGTGCCATGAAAGGGCACTGAAGGCGTGCCGGGGGAGAAGGCCGAAATAGTATCTAAGATGTTATTCTACAGGCCAAGGCTTCAGTCGTTAGAATTCCAAGATGAACCACGAGAAACAGGTACGTCAGCAGTATTCTTCAGCACACCCCATTGGGCAGGCAATGCAACCAAACCAATTCCTGTAATGAATCTCATTGTTGGAAGAAATCCTTTTCATCTGCTCAGACTGAAACAAAAGTCTACTCCAGTTAGTAGGATTCTGGACTTGGGCAATCCGTGTGCATACCCATAGATGTATCAACGGAACCAATGGAATTGGATTCCCGATTCATTTCATGGTTCCTTGCTCCGTTTCCGGAAGCTGACACATTGCTGGGATAAAACCCACCAGACTGAGACAAGTGATATGGCTGGAGGCTCCGCCGAATGGGACTGGAAAGAGCATTTGAGAAAACTGTGTTCTTATTTTTATCAACTTGACCACTCCGAGGGCCATGCGCAGGTTGTGCCTGCCCAAATAATGTAGTGGAACTTTGGAGATTTGAGCCTACGAGGTGCATGGCAGGTTGAGAATGCTGGTGCTGGAATTGCAATCTTGGTGACATTGATGCCTCCTCTCCACCGTAATCAAACTCATTCTGCAGGTAAGCAACTATGTCAGCGGTGGTCAACCTCGATCCTTCTGCTTGCTGACTCAAGCTCCAATTGTGCACTTTCTCCATGGCGTGCCGCTCGCGGGCCTGGGAGGTGACCCTCTACTGGTTCATGGCCTGCATGTAGAGCTGGAGGCTGACAGTTTGGCGAAGTCTGGCTGGCTTCGACGAGACCGTGCTGCACGCTGGGGGTCACACGCAGTGTCCGGCGTGTTTGCCGCCACTATGCCAGACAGGGCTGACAGCGAGCGTGCCGGGCGGAACACCCTGAAGGTGTACTGGCCAAGGGCCGCTTGAGGCGTGTCGGGTGAGGCCAGCAGTGAGCGTGTCGGGTGAGGCCAGCAGCAGTCGTGCTAGGTGAGGGACCATGGGGGGCGCACCGGGTGAGAGGCTTTGGGGTGCACCGGGTGAGAGGCTTTGGGGTGCACCAGGTGAGACCATGGCGGGGCTGCACCGTGTGAGTGTGGTCACGGGTGCACCGGATGAGGCAAGTTGCTACCGGATGAAAAATGGATGTTGTCGGATCACCTTTATGCTGCCGGATGGCAGACGTTGCCGGATGGGGAGCGCTCCTGTCGGACCACCTTTGTGCTGTCGGATGGAGTCAAGAATCGAGCGTGGCGCTTGTTGCGGAGTCGGTTCAGCAGCGTCAAATTCTTGAGCTCCGAGAAGGAGGTGGGGATGCCGCCTGTTGGAATGTATCTGAATGTGGGAAATGAGCGGGAAGCTGAGAAACCTATGATTGCATATATGGAAGGCCATTGTCCAACTTCGGTCTCTTGCCATCAGAAGTGAAATCTTCGTTCATTTGCTATCGGATGACACCCTCAGAAGCAAGAGAAGAGAGGACATAACTGAGCATTTCCGCAGGGGAAGTTGATGCAGCAAGCTCGGCTGCCACGGCAGTTGCAGCTGCCTTCCGGTGTTCTTCAGTGTGGGTTGAACTAGCTGAGAAGGGTTCTTGGACATACTTGACAGGAGCAGATTGTTCTTTTTCTCCCACGGCAGATTGCGTTTCTTAGATGAAAGTGGGCAGAACGTCAGAGAATGTGCTAGTTTCTTTGGACTTCTGCTCTGTTGGTAATTGCCCATTGTTAGAGATCATTAATTGTTGGCACATACTCTCCGCCTGCTCCGGTCGAAACTGAGCAGGCTGAAGTTGGTTTTGAACTTGCTCCAGCTTTAGCTCCTGCTCATGAAGTGCCTCCCTTAAATATGAGACAAGAGACGATCTTGAGGATTCAGTCACTTTCAATTGCTCAATGCATTCCCTTAACATGCTACTTTGCCCCTGCAGCTCCTCCATAACTTGAGAACCATTAACATTTCCTAACATGAAGTTCCCTCCAATTTCCTTCTCCACCTTTTCAACAGAGCCAACCGCATTCTGGCATTTGCCCAATAATGTGTCCTCATCCATAGGACCATCATAAACACATGCATATTTTGAAATGATCTTTTCAAGTATGTCACTAGCAGAAGGTTTTAATTTGTTATTAGAATTTTTTCTACTTCTGTTCAGGTTATTGGGGTTTCTCCCTAAAATCTCTTCTTTCAAAACTTGCCCACAGGAACCAAACACCTTACGTTCTTCCCAGATGTCAACCAGCCTCAATGCAGCATTTCTTCCAAATTCATCACCATTTTCAATTACATTACTCAGAGCATCGGGGAGAACTTTCCAAAATTCATTGACAAACTCTGAACCTTTTCGCCTACTATTCTGCAGAATATAATTAGCAAGATATAGAAAAGACACCCACGGGCTCTTTGGTGCACAATGAAACTGCCGCTCCTATGTTTCCACAACCTATTTTGCATTCTTCCTTATGGAAGATACACCTGTGTGGCAGAGTCAAGCGCGAGGTGGGAATGGTTGTCATCCGGTGAGGGGTGTGAGAGGTTGACCCAGTGTGGCGGGTGCACCGGGTGAGGAGCGGAGGTGTGCCGCAGGGGAAGTGGAGAACAGAGTTGGGAGAAGGGCGATGAGAGAGAGGGGTCATCCGGCACGATGTGAGCGGGCTCACCCGGTACGGTGGGTGTGTGCCGTGAGAGTTGGCGGGGGGTGTGCCGCGGGAGCAGCGTGAGAGCAGAGAGTTTGCCGGGTGGCCATCCGAGTGAGGGAGAAAATGAGAGAGAGAAATAATGAGAGAGAGGGAGAGAGAGAGAGAGAGAGAAATAGAGAGAGAAATAGAGGGAGAGTGAGTCACCCTTCCTTTTTATTTTTATATATATTATTATTATTATTATTCCTTTCTCTTCTCTTTTTTTCTTTTTTTAATTTTTTTCATTTATTTCATTTCATTTATTTCATTTATTTTTCTATTTCTTTCTTCCCTTTCTTCTTTTCTTTCTTCTTCTTTTCTTTTTTTTTCTTTCTTTTTTTCTCTTCTTCTTTTTTTTAGGTGTCCACAAATGGCCCCCACCCGTGGGTGACGTGAGCGAAGGATGAGCAGAGCGGGGCGCGCGGGTGCAACCCGTTTGAAAGATTTATTATGGTGAGGAGAGCGGGTACACAGACCGAGGTTGAGGTCTAGAAACTGAGCCACTGGACCAGAATCGGGCAGCAGGCCATGAGAGCCGAAATTGAGATCGGGCTACTAGAACCGGGAGGTATTAGGAGCGTGGTGGGACTAAGAGAAGAGTTTGTCCATTCAATAATCTGGCCAGGAGGTCCGGGTCAGAGTGACTTTTGTTCTCTCGTCGGACGGAAGGTCCGATCTGGAGTGGAGGGGTCTTTTAGTTCTCTGACCAGATGGAAAGTACGATCTAGAGTGGAGGGAGTCCTTTGTTCTCTAGCCGGGCAGAAGATCTGATCTAGAGTGGAAATGGTCTTTTATTTTCTAATGCATTGGGGCACCGGCTATGAAAACCAAATTGGGAATGTGGGTCATAAGGGTCGGAGTTGAGGTTGCAGAAGTAGGCCGCAAAAGCTGAAATCGGGGAAGCGGGCTACAGGAGCCGAAGTTAGGGGACTGGTAAGCCGCAGGGGGCTGAAAGCAGGCCATGAGAGCCGAGATTGGGCCCCACAAGCCAGAACTGAGAAAGCAGGCTGCGATAGCCAAAATTGAGTTTCTTTTTTTCCCTTTTTTTCTTTTTTTCTTTTTTTTTATTTTTTATTTTTTCTTTTTACATAAGCATGCACACATTCGTCAGCAGGCATAACATAAATATACGTAACGCAGCTCCCTCTATAGGGGATGGGATAAGGACATCGCCTATAATTCACAGACACGGTGCGGGCCAGGAGGCACAACTAAGGGGTGGTGCACCCGTCAAGGGGATATCACATGGTTCTTATGCGTAGCTCAAACTTACAATCTTCACCCGAGATAACTCTCCGTGACGTGGAGGGGAAAACATGTGGACAAAAGGCCCTGAACATAGGGATATGCAAGCTTTCTAAGCAACACTCGAGGATTACTGTAGCGCCTACACATACGTTTCAGGCTCTCGATTTCGGTAGCTTCGCACAGCCCCCATCTGTTTATTTTGGTAGCGGATTTCACCGTTCAGCGCGAGTCTCCTCATGTGTCTCAATGGAGATTCCCGGCTACTAGGATTCGTCCTTATTATAATTCTATTACAGATTCCACCGTTTGGCGCGAGTCTCCTCATGTGTCTCAATGGGGATTCCCGGCTACTAGGCTTCATCTTTGTTATAATTCTATTACGGATTCCACCATTTGGCGCGAGTCTCCTCATGTGTCTCAATGGGGATTCCCGGCTACTAGGCTTCGTCCTTGTTGCAATTCGCTTCACCATTTCGCGCGAGTCTCCTCATTTGTTTCAGTGGGGATTCCCGGCTACTCAGATTCACGTTTCTCTCTATTTTTTTTTTTGCATCATTTTTTTTAATGGGGATAGGCAGCTTTTTCCTCACAATTACCTTTCACGCGAGTGCATGAATTCAAGCATCCGTAGAGTGCTAAGAAGAAAGTAGGGCAATCCCTATGGTCGAAGGCCATTGAACACATTAAGTGCGAAGCGTAGGAGTGTTGCCTCGGGATTATTTTGTGAGTTGGACTTAGCAATTTAGTCATGACTCTTCCCCTTGACGTGTGCACCCGTCATAATTGGGTTCCGTTTGAGCGTATGCCTTGACGCACGTGCATCCGACAACGGGGCATTGTTATTTAGCAAGGAAACATGGTCCTAGAAAATTCCAAGGAGGTGTGTTATTCTATATTATAAGCAAGCATGCAAGCAGGGCAGCCAAGCATCAGAAAACTTTTTTTTGTTCGTTTCTTGTTTGTTCTTCTTTTTTTTGCGTAAGAATATATTGTTGTTACGTATAAGTGTAGTGGTAGTAAAAGTATTAGGGAAGTAGACCACGAAGGGCCGAAAGAAAATTAGGGAAGCGGGCTGCAAGAGCCGAAGCTGGGAAGCGGACTACATGAGCCAAAATCAGGGAAGCAGGCTATGCAAGCTGAAATTTGAGGAAGCAGGCAGCAAGAGCTGGATTCTGGGAAGCAGGCTAAAGGAGCCAGAATTACAGGAAGCAGGCTGCAAGAGCCAAGATTTGGGAAGTAGGTTGTGAAAGCCCAAGTTGGGAAGCAGGCGACAAAGGCCAAGTTGGGAAGCAGGCGACAAAGGCCAAAGTTGGGAGCAGGCTATGGGGCTGAAGTTGGGGAGCAGGCTACAAAATCCAAGAGTTGGGAAGCGGGCTGCGAAGGCCGAAATTGGGGAAGCAGGCTACAAAAGCTAAAATCGGGAAAGCGGCTATAAGAGCCGAGCGATACTAGGAAGCAGGCTATAAAAGCCAAAATATGGGAGCGGGCTTCGAGAGCCGAGGTTTGTGAAGCAGGCTACAAGTGCCAAAATTTTGGGAAGCAAGCTCCAAGAGCCGAAATTCTGGGAAGCAGGCTGCGAGAGCCGAAATTCTGAGAAGCAAGCTACAAAAGCAGAAATTGGGAAAGCGGGCTACGTGAGCCGAAAGTCAGGAAGCGGGCTGCAAGAGCCAAGATTGGGAAGCAGGCTGCGAGAGCCGAGGTTCGTGAAGCAGGCTACAGGGAGCCGAAGTTAGGAAGCGGGCTACAAAGAGCCGAAGTCAGGAAAGCGGGTTGCGAAAGCCGAAATTAGGAAAGCGGGCTGCGAAAGCCGAAATTGGAAAGCGGGCTACAAAAGCTAAAATCGGGAAAGCGGTTATAAGAGCCGAGCGATAATAGAAAGAAGGCTATAAAAGCCAAAATATGAGAGCGGGCTTCGAGAGCCGAGGTTTGTGAAGCAAGCTACAAGTGCCAAAATTTTGGGAAGCAGGCTCCAAGAGCCGAAATTTTGGGAAGCAGCCTGCGAGAACCGAAATTCTGAGAAGCAGGCTACAAAAGTTGAAATTGGGAAAGCGGGCTACGAGAGCCGAAAGTCAGGAAGCGGGCTGCAAGAGCCGAGATTGGGAAGCAGGCTGCGAGAGTCGAGGTTCGTGAAGCAGGCTGCAGGGAGCCGAAGTTGGGAAGCGGGCTACAAAGAGCCAAAGTCAAGAAAGTGGGCTGTGAAAGCTGAAATTAGGAAAGCGGGCTGCGAAAGCCGAAATTGGGAAGCAGGCTACAAAAGTCGAAGTTGAGAAGTAGGCTGCAAAGAGCTGAAGTTGGGAAGCAGGCTACAAGAGCCAAAATTGGGAAGCGGGCCGTGAGAGTCGAAGTTGGGAAAGCAGGCTACAAAGGCCAAAGTATGGGAAGGAGGCTATAAAGCCAAAGATTGGGAGGCGGGCCGTGAAGACCGAAATCAGGAAAGTGGGCTGCGAAAGCCAAAATTTGGAAGCAGGCTACAAAAGTCGGAGTTGAGAAGCAGGCTGCAAGAGCCGAAAATAAGGAAAGCGGGCTATCGAAGCTAAGAGACATCAAGAGAGCATGCCGTGTATGCCAACGGGCCTTGAGAGTAGACTGTAAAGCCGAAGGATCGTTGAGAGGGGGGTTGATGAACACCGATGACACCTCCCTTCTTTGTACTTCTGTTCATCTTTTCTCTCTTCTTTCTATTCTCTTTTCTTCTCTTCTTCTTGTTCTTCTCTTGCTCTTCCTTTCTTTTCTTTTTTGTTTATTTGCTCTCTTTTCTTCTCTTCATTTCCATTTTTTTTTGGCATAAAGGATGGCAAATGATCCCTGCGAATGAGGGATTCAAGTCGGCTATCAGACGGACAGCACTCGCAGCAGGTTGCCACCCCACACATTTATAGACCCGGCGGGCCTTAAGTAAATCATGGTATTTCCATTTCTTCAGCGGGCTGTTAAGTTGCCCAAGTGCCCTTACAGGTTCAACGGGGCCTGTAGACGCCCAAATGACATTACAGCTCAAGGTGCCCCCAGGACGGGGGTGAATAAGTGAAGAAGTTGCTTGAAGCAAATCCCTGCACAGGGTGGCTTGTTCTCTTCATGAAATGTCATGTGAACAGATGGTAGCGGGGGCGTATGGGGCCTGAGGCACCGTTTAGTGCTTGTGTTGCTCCGACCGACGCAGAGGGGCCTTGTTAGCCGCCGCCTTAAAGACAGGCATCTAGTGAGGGCATGGTGGTTCCACCTTGTACTTGCCCATTTACAATTCACCCGAATTAATCAGGCCTTCTATGATGTCTTTGAATATGTAGCAATCCTCAATAGAATGCCCCAGCCCTCGATGGTATAGGCAAAATTGAGGGTCATCTTTTCTTTCTGCCTCATTCGGTCTCTTGGGCTCTGGGAGCATTACTTTGCCATATTTTTGGGCCCACTCAAAAAGAGCCCGAGTCTTGTCCTTTGGAAAGGAATAGGGTTTCATCATTTTGCCCCTCAGTGAAAAGTGCCGCTCAAAGGGCTTAGTGGAGGGAGGGCCAGTCGCCTCTTTCAATTTCTTCTGTCGTTGCCCAAAGGCCTCAAGGTCAACAGGATTTGTCTCCATTTGTGCCTGTGACTCATCAGTCGGTTTATGTTCACAATTCTGGACAGCAGTCAGCAGGGCTCGGGCAGCATAGAGCTTGTTGGGTCATTGGTGGCATCAGCACCGTTGGTTGAGGTGTAGTAGCCGTCCCCTGCAATGGGAGAGTGGGCTGTAGAGTCGGGGCCGTGCCCCAAGCATGATCAAGAGACGGTTGAGAAGCCATGGTTGGAAGGGTAGCTCCGTGTTCATTAGCACCTCTCTGTGAGGCTTCGAGAGGGAGCTCGACCTGCCTTGAAGCCAGAGCATGTACATTCATGCCGCTGAACTGTTTCCTCAGCATCTCAATTTCTTGCTGGTATCTTTGCATCATGAGCATCATGGTGGCCTGATCAGGCATGGAGGAGCTGGGAGCAAGACCTTGCTCTCCCGCCGGAGCATTTGAAGCAGGCACTGGTTCCTCGCCATCATTTCCAGTAGTGACCACATTCACAGTCACCGTGATCAGATCCGCATCGGGTGTTTCAGTATGGGCTTGCGCTGTAACCACAGCCCCTTGTCTTGCGATAGCAGGTTCTAGCCCTTTAGCGAGCCTAGCGGCTTCATCATAATCCGGGGGCGGAGCCCCATAGTGGCCGGCCGTTCTGGCTGTGTTACAGGTGCAAGCCTGGAGACTTTCATTCTTCTTTGCTTTTCTAGTGGATGGTCTTCAGAAAGTAGCTGGTTTCTCGAAGATAGGAATCCTTGCCCCTAGCTTGGTGTGGTGGGACATCTTCCCCGGATGGGCCTGGGTTGCCAATGCTGGCGAGGGATGAATTGGGACTGCCACCTCAGCCTGTGCATCTTCCATTGGTCCTGCTTGGCGGACCCTTAGAAGTTCTCCCTGGATGGCGGGGACAGCATGGGCTCTCTTGGGCACCCAGATCTACTTGGGCTTGGTTGGCTTTGGGAGCAATCGACCCCTTGTCTTGGACTCGACACGGTCCGTCTTGATGTGGGCCAATGCTTCAAAAGAGTTACGCACTGGCACTGCGGCGATCACCCTCTCAGGTGTAATCCTGGCATGGCGGCCATTCAAGAACAATTGGACTCCTCCGATAAGGATGGACTTGCCTGAAGCAGATAACTGGCCTTGCAGCATGCCGGTGTTCTTCTTGGCTGCCCGCTCGGCAACCGGTGTGCGCTTCCGAGAGGCGGAGGCGCGAGGAGCAGCTTGGTGGACGTAGCAGCCCACCAACTTGGTCTTGTCCGATGTCGCCGTTGCAGTGGCGACGTAGTCCACCTCCTGGGTCTCCAGGAGTTCCACGAACACGACCCCCAAGAAGTTGGGGAAGCCGACGACGGGCGGAAAGCTTCCGAACAGAGTCGGCACCGCCAAGTAGCCATGGGTGACATGGCTGGCGACAGCGAGTGGTCCGCAGGAGATGGCCACCATGATTTCAAGAATGCAACCTGCTACAATTGACGATTAAATAATTAGTATTTTAAGAAGGGGCCATAAGGCCCTTAATCCCGGCGAAGAGATGAAGGGTGGTTTTGGTCCCACCGGGCGTGCCAGACTTGTGGACGCACTTTTTCATTAAAATCGTTGTTTATTTGTTGATTGGTTTATTAAGTGCGTGGACGTGCTAGTCACGAAGTGAAGATTTATTCAGGCTTCATGGAAGCCCTTGGTGCGCTCAATCTGACTTGGTCAGTCGATTGTGTGGTTCGTGTCAGGACCAAAACCTGCCGCGCCATAAAGGTCACGGTGTTATTTACATCCCCTCGGAGAGGGGAACACCCTTGATTAATCGCCAGGAATAAGGGCCTCATGGCCATAAAATTAATTATATAAAAATATATTAAGAAACACTGACGTCCTCATACGAGGGCGTGAAGAAAGTATCTGAGCTTATGTCGGTCATGTGCCGACCATTTGATGTCCGGACGAATGTCCGACTTGCGAGTGTCGTAATCATCGCGAGGAAAATCGGAGCATATGTATGTCGGGGTACATTAAATTTATTATTTAGAGGGACAAGGAATATTCAGTTAAATCCTGGTTAAAGCGGTCAGAAACCAGTGAGTCTGTTAGCCCGGTGCAAGATCAAGCTGCGACCATACTGCGGTGGGCTCCCCCGCGGTCAAACTCAGGCTCGCATGGGCATCATCAATATTTTCGGTGCCAAAGGGGCAGCGGGGGAATGTCCCAGGGTTAGATCCTAAAACAAAGACACGTCCAAAGATAGCGGACTATTGGCCTAGGATATGAGTCAAACGATGACCATGATCGGGGCGGACCCGAGGTCTAAGCGTGGCCCACGAAGGCCTTATTGATATTCCCATGCGTACGGTCTAGGGGTAATGAGAGCCGCATCGTTCTACTCGTTGTTGTCATAATTATTCATTTATTTATTTTTTTTTTATGTTGCGCATTGACCCTCCTTTTATTACCGGTGCGTTATATTCTCCTTTCTTTATTTATTTTATTATCATTCGTTTATTCTTTTATTTGTTTATTTATTTATAGATTTTATCTTTTTACGAGTTTTGTTATTATTATTATTATTTCCCCTTTTCATTATTATTATTTATTATTATTATTATTTGTAACATTTGGAGCGTGCGTGGGAGGATCTTCACACGATGTTCAAGGCCCTATTTATGCAAGTTTTGATGCGATTAATTTAATGCATGCATGGAGGAGGGGAGTGCTTTCTTTTTATTCATGAAATGCACAAGGGAAGCTTGCATTATTTCCTTTTATCTTTTTTTTATTTCATTTTTTATTATTATTTTATTATATTAATCCTGGTGAAAATGCGGCAGTGTCTCCCCTACACCCGAGCGCTGGGAGAGGGTGGTGAAAGCAAGCTAAGAGTGTGCCGGATAGAGGGTGGATGGGTGTGCCGGGCAGAGGGTGGCTAGAGTGTGCCGGGGAAGGGCAGAAAGAGTGTGCGGGGAAAGGGCTGAAAGAATGTGCCGGGGAAGGGCTGAGAGGTGCCGAACAAGAGGAAGGCTGGGCCGTACCGGGCCTCCAGGGATTCATTCATGCAAGGTATTTCTTATTTACCATTGTTTTGGAGGTTAACATTATGTTATGTTTTTATTTCTTTTATTAGTTTCAATCCTGACGAAATTTTGGTAGCATCTCCCCCGGACTCGAGATGGAAGGAGAATAAAGGGAACGCGCCCACATGAAGTGGCGGAACCCGACAATCTGAGGTGTGCGCCAGGGGCGACCGCACCTTTGATAAAACTTCAGAAAGCCCAGAAGAACCAACGAATGGAAGATATCTCCAAGACTGGCCAAGGGGGGAATTCAGTTACCAAGGGAGGAGGGCGACAAAGGGATCCAAGGAAAGATGTTAGGCTCGTAGGGCTCAAGGAGAGGAAGGAACAAGCTTCCCATTTGGGCCAAAGACCAAATGTGGAATCCGGGCCCTCAGAGGGGAAGAGCATCGGCACATAGAATCCAAGAACACCGAGAAAATAGCAGAGGAAATGCACAACACACCACAAGTAGTGGGATAGATTGAGGGAGGCCACAAGAAACCCAAAAAAAGGGGGGGGGGGAGACTTTCATTCGTAAAAAAAAAAGACCGTGACCGGCCATGCACATTGCGGTATACATCGTGGCCGAAGCCGCATAAGTGGGGAGAAGAAGAAAAGGAAGAACATGGAGAGGAAATAGGAGGGGAGCTGGGGTCGAGCAGAGGCGACGGCTCCCTGTTCTTCCCCACTCCCCTTGCTACACAGACCCTCCCTCTCTCTCTCTTTCTCTTACTCTCTCTCTCTCTCTTTTCTCTGGCCTCCGAGAAGCCTTCAATGCCGGAGCAGCAGCTTCTTCCTCTTCTCTCTTCTCCCTGTGGCAGGCTCTGTTCGTCTCCGTGGGTATGCCCTCTACGTCTGTCGTCCTCCCTTGTTCATCGGAGAAGAGGGGGGTTTTATACTCCCAGTGGCGGGAGCCTTCGAACACGAACGGCGGAGGCAGGAAGTGACGGGCATTGAATGAGGATTTGACTTTCCCCATCCTTGGTGGCAGGAGGTAGCATGCGTGCCTTCATCTCCGGTTGATACGTCAGACAGCCCACTACGCGCCAAGGATCTCTAGGACATGGGCATTAGAGTTCTTTTGTTGGATGCATCGAGTGGCAAGGCGGGCCGCTGAGAAGCCAGAAGGTTGTGCCGTTGGAAGACCCAAGAAGTGTGCCGCTGAAGGCTTGTAGGGGCGTGCCGTTGAAGGGCCCAGGAGGGTGTGCCGTTGAAGGCTTGAAATGGTGTGCCGCTGAAGGCTTGCATGGGTGTGCCGTTGAAAGGCCCAGGAGGGTGTGCCACTGGAAGACCCAAGAAGTGTGCCACTCAAGGCTTGAAATAGTGTGCCGCTGAAGGCTTGTAGGGGCGTGCCGTTGAAAGGCCCAGGAGGGTGTCTCGCTGGAAGACCCAAGAAATGTGCCGTTGAGGGGCTGGCAAAGCGTGCCGATCAAGGGGTGTTTGTACAGCACCGGGTGAGGGCGTTCAACAGTGTGCCGTGCAAGGGCCCTGAAGGCGTGCCGAGGGAGAAGGCCGAATTAGTATCTGAGATGTTATTCTGCAGGCCAAGGCTTCAGTCGTTAGAATTCCAGGATGAACCACGAGAAACAGGTACATCAGCAGTATTCTTCAGCACACCCCATTGGGTAGGCAATGCAACCAAACCAATTCCTGTAATCAATCTCATTGTTGGAAGAAATCCTTTTCATCTGCTCAGACTGAAACAAAAGGCTACTCCAGTTAGTAGGATTCTGGACTTGGGCTATCCGAGTGCATACCCATAGATGTATCAGCGGAACCAATGGAATTGGATTCCTGATTCATTTCATGGTTCCTTGCTCCATTTCCGGAAGCTGACACATTGTTGGGATAAAACCCTCCAGACTGAGACAAGTGATATGGCTGGAGGCTTCGCTGAATGGGACTGGAAAGAGCATTTGAGAAAACTGTGTTCTTATTTTGATCAACTTGACCACTCCGAGGGCCATGCGCAGGTTGTGCCTGCCCAAATAATGTAGTGGAACTTTGGAGATTTGAGCCTACGAGGTGCATGGCAGGTTGAGAATGCTGATGCTGGAATTGCAATCTTGGTGACATTGATGCCTCCTCTCCACCGTAATCAAACTCATTATGCAGGTAAGCAACTATGTCAGCGGCTGGTAACCTCGATCCTTCTGCTTGCTGACTCACGCTCCAATTGTGCACTTTCTCCATGGCGTGCCGCTCGCGGGCCTGGGAGGTGACCCTCTGCTGGTTCATGGCCTGCGTGTAGAGCTGGAGGCTGACAGTTTGGCGAAGTCCGGCTGGCTTCGACGAGACCGTGCTGCGCGCTGGGGGTCACACGCAGTGTTCGTTGTGTTTGCCGCCACTGTGCCGGATAGGGCTGACGGCGAGCGTGCCAGACTTGTGGACGCGGATTTTTATTCTTCTTTATATTTATTTTATTTATTTATTGGCGTGCCAGTCACCGAAGTGACAATTTTATTGTGCGCTCGATCTGACATGGTCAGTCGATTGTGAGTGATCGTGTCTGGACTAGAAGTCCGTCATACCCTGAACGCTATGACGTTAATTACGTCCTCCCTAAGGAAGACAACCCTTGATTAAACGCTAAAAGTAGGAGGCCTCGGGAGGCAAACGTATATTCGTGTGCGGAAATGGAATTTCATACCGAAGCCAGAAAGGTGGGCAAGATAATGACACCAACCGTAGAAACGGATGATATCGCTAAGTCAGCGGTTCAAAGCCCGGGGTTAAGGGGGGAAGGAGGATCTCAATCACAGGTAGCCTGAGCCGCGACCGTGATGAGGTTTAAAACATCGATCAGTATTTCGACAGCATCTTCCCTTTATCTGGGTTATGCCCAGTGGGAAATAGGCTATCACCCACGGAGTGCCGGGATGAAAGCCAAGAGAGAGAGAAGTGTTGAACTTCCCGAATCGTATATTTGCCATGGGGCAATGTTTGGTATTCCCTGTAGAAGCCGGTGGAACTCATGCAGTGGCAGAGCCCTCCCGAGCTAAAGGGGTTATTCGTGAACCCGATGCGAGACGACGGAGTGTAAGCGAACGCTTAATGTTGCGCCCTCGCACGCGGATCGACCTGCGCGGTCAGGTCGCGGGGATCGACCTGCCCGGTCAGGTCGCGGGGGTAAAGGGGGCAGCACCCCTTGCGGGGGTTTTCGGGGGCAGCGCCCCCGGAACAAAATTTGGATTGAAGATTCAGTAGTAAAACTTGGGCAGGTTATCGGTGCAATTCAAGTGTGCATAGGTTTCCGACGTGAAGGCAAGGAGGCCGAGAGGTTCCCGGCGCAGGCTTCTCGGAGCAAGGGCCAAATGGCCATAGCTATGAGCTTCTCGGCGCGGAAGAGGCCAAAGGGGGGGTTTCTCGGCGCGGTGGCAAAGAAGCCAGGGGCTTCCCGGTGCGCCCAAGAGATGGGGTTCTCGGCGCAAGGAAGTTGGCGCTGAGAGCTATTCATTTTGTGGCGCCGAGATAGTTTTGAATGGTCCTCAGCGTGCAAAGTCCCAGGGGTAAAACCTGATGTCGACTTTCATCTTCTTGAGAGAATTTTGGCAGCACCTCCCCTGGACCGAACATTTGCCAGAGGATGATATAGGCTGACATCCACGGAGTGCCGGGATGAAAGCCGGAAGGTGAGGGAGCACTAAGGCTCAAGGAGACTGTACATGCCTCTAGCATCGGTCACTATTCCCCTTCTCGGAGACCGACGAAACCCTTGTAAAGACAAGGTCCATCGAACCCGCGGGGTTGCATGTGAATCAAATTCGGGACATAGGAATGTAGGGGAGGTCTTCCCCATTATTGTACCACCTCAGGGCACATATGATGATCTCTGAGCATCCCCTAGACGGATGTATAGGGAACCAAAAGGGTCGAAGGATGACAATGCATATGAGGGCCTCGAACTGGGTTTCATTGGCCAAAGCAGGGGTATCGGCGTGGTTTTATTGGCAAGAAGACGGCTCTCGGCATGGTTTTATTTGGCCAAAAGAGAAGCTCTCGGCATGGTTTTAGTGGTTGGCCAAGGGGGGGTCTCGGCGTGGGTTTTATTGGCTTGAAGAGGGTCTCGGCCAGGGGTTTGGTCGGCCAAAGGGGTTCTCGGCCAGGGATTCGGTGGATGGAGAGGGCTTCTCGGCCAGGCCTTTGGCTTGGGAGGGGGACTCTCGGCACAAGGCTTCCCGGCGCGCTCATGGCCGCGCCGGGAGCCTGGCGCCGGGAGGCTGTGGGCTGTGGTTTTCTTCACAAGGAGAGGCTTTGTCGTTTAGCAAAGGGGATAGCCCTCTCGGCCTTACGGTTCTCGGCGGGGAAACTTGCACGCCGAGAAGGTGGAATGCGGGAGAATTTTAGGGTTTCAGAGCTCGAAAACGATGCTCTGTTTCCGGTTTTTTTTGGGTTTTATGGCTTGGATTGATGTCGAATCAGGAGTGCAGAGAGGGGGGTTTCATGGGTACTTCTGTTGGAAGGATGCCAAAGGAATTGGACAGTGGGGATCAACAGGGGAAATTGATTGAGACCATCATCCAGATCTTGTGGAGAATTTTATCTGTTTGATGCAGACTGTCTGAGGGAGGTCAAGAGATAGCTGTCTCTGATCTCCCCGACAAGCCTAATGGCATCTAAAATCGACGACGGAGGAACCCTCAGTATCGAGACTCCAGACCCTAATCATTCAAAGGTTAGAATGGAGGGTCGAGAGATTGAGATCCAGTCGCTAGAAACCCGGGGGTGGCGTTCGTCTGCCGAGCAGACGCATCCTCGTGCAGCCAGCAGTTCAGGAAACCAAGAGATTGATGTCTCTGGTTCCTGAACAGCACAAGGAGGGGGCATCAAGGGCTTTGAGAGAGACTCATACGTATGCAATGAATTTGCCGTTGAGGCAGGAGGGGAGAAGATGACAAGACCCAGTAGCCCATGGGTTGGGGATAGGGATCCCATCTATGCCCCTCTGAAGAATGGGTTTGCAGGGAAACTCTGAAACCGTGAGCGTATAAAACTATCGAATATTACGGCGAAGAGATATATAGATATATGCACAGAGAAAAGAGGGAAGAGCTTCGATTGTTCACTTCATTTCATCTCATAAACATTGTTTACATCATCTGCAAGGCAAGAAGCCGAAGAACAGAAGAAGAGGGAAACATGGGGGAGCGAGGGGAGCATCCTCGACATCATATGAATAATCGAACTCAAAAACATAGACTATTACATACGGAAGCAAATCAAGAAAGCAAACATGGGGGGGGGGGGGGGGAGGGTGGAGCATTGACTCCTCTCCCTCCCCCTATCAGCCCACCTGGAGGCCTTTCCTTCTTTCCTTTCTTCTGCTTCTTTGTTGGTTGAAAGGGGGGTGGCTCTTGCTCTCCGAACAGGACTCCCTCTCTATCTTTCTATTGCTCTATCTTTTCTTTTTCTTTCTTCTGATCGATCCCCTTTTTCTCTCGATCCCCTTTTTCTATCTGGCTTCTTTTCTATCTTTCTGTCTGGTTTTTTTCTTCTCCCCCCCCGCTCATCTGCTCGGAGGGAGGGTGCTTTTATAGCCATTTTCCTCTTCTCGGCAGACACCATCTCGGCGCGCCTCAAACAGGCTTCCCGACGCGCCTGCCTTCAGGCTCTCGGTGCCCCCCCCTTTGGGCTTCATCAAGTGGCTCTCGGCACCACCTTTGTAAGCCCAATTAAGACATTTCAGCCACTTTCACAGGCCCATTTGGGTCTGTCAAGGGCATCATCACCCGAAAGGGCTTTTTCATTGATGATATATCTTGTATCGAGATCATCTCAAGGTTCCATCGGTGAACAGACTGGGGCTTTATCAGTATCGCCATCTAAATGATGATGATAACACCGGACATTAGCCAGGCCTGAGATGGTCCTAGCCGGGCAATTGGTTGGTGGTGAGGATCCTCCCTCAATCCTGACTTTGCAGGCATCTTCCAGTCTTCGTTGCTGGTCTGGTCCCATCTTTATCTTTGTTCATATTTTAGCTGTCAACAAATGCCCCCCACCTGCAGATGGCGTAAGCGCAGAAGGTGCGGCACGGTGTCTGCAGGTGTATCATTGGCTCAATGCTATCGACTTATTCTTTCAGTTATAGCTTGGCAGTATCCCCATACTGGGAATTCCTCCTGGCATGATCTTCTTGGCTTGAGCCTCAATCCGCTGAACAACTATCGGCTTGAACCCTGATCAACTGGCATATCTGACATCTGTCGATTTTAGGCCCCGATCAACAGCACATTTGACTTCTATCGGCTTTAAACCCCGATTGGCTGATCATCTGGCATCTGTCGGTTTTGAGCCCCGATCGGCTGTACATCTTCCATCTATCAGTTTTGAGCCCCGATCGGCTGTATATCTTGCATCTATCGGTTTTGAGCCCCGCTCGGCTGTATATCTTGCATCTATCGGTTTTGAGCCCCGATCGGCTGTATATCTTGCATCTATCGGTTTTGAGCCCCGATCGGCTGTATATCTTGCATCTATCGGTTTTGAGCCCCGATCGGCTGTATATCTTGCATCTATCGGTTTTGAGCCCCGATCGGCTGTATATCTTGCATCTGTCGGCTTTGAGCCCCGATTGGCTATATATCTTGCATCTATCGGTTTTGAGCCCCGATCGGCTGTATATCTTGCATCTATCGGTTTTGAGCCCCGATCGGCTGTATATCTTGCATCTGTCGGCTTTGAGCCCCGATTGGCTATTCATTTGGCATCTATCGGTTTTGAGCCCCGATCGGCTGTACATCTTGCATCTGTCAGTTTTAAGCCCTGATTGGCTGTACATCTTGCATCTATCGGTTTTGAGCCCCGATCGGCTGTACATCTTGCATCTGTCAGTTTTAAGCCCTGATTGGCTGACCATCTGGCATCTATCAGTTTTGAGCCCCGATCGGCTGTACATCTTGCATCTGTCAGTTTTAAGCCCTGATTGGCTGAACATCTTGCATCTATCAGTTTTGAGCCCCGATCGACTGTACATCTTGCATCTGTCAGTTTTAAGCCCTGATTGGCTGTACATCTTGCGGATTGTACCTCCGGGTGGCTGAACATCTGCCGGATTGAAGCTCCGGGTGGCTGAACATCTGCCAGATTGAAGCTCCGGGTGGCTGAACATCTGCCGGATTGAAGCTCCGGGTGACTGAACATCTGCCGGATTGAAGCTCCGGGTGGCTGAACATCTGCCGGATTGAAGCTCCGGGTGGCTGAACATCTGCCGGATTGAAGCTCCGGGTGGCTGAACATCTGCCGGATTGAAGCTCCGGGTGGCTGAACATCTGTCGGATTGAAGCTCCGGGTGGCTGAACATCTGCCGGATTGAAGCTCCGGGTGGCTGAACATCTGCCGGATTGAAGCTCCGGGTGACTGAACATCTGCCGGATTGAAGCTCCGGGTGGCTGAACATCTGCCGGATTGAAGCTCCGGGTGGCTGAACATCTGCCGGATTGAAGCTCTGGGTGGCTGAACATCTGCCGGATTGAAGCTCCGGGTGGCTGAACATCTTCTTCATGTGTTGTTATTTCCTTCGTATGAAGAGTAATGGTCTCAGCAGCCTTTATACTGACGACCTGTGTGCAGCAGGAGAGCGTCCATCCTCTCAGGGAAAGAATGGGGGCTCGCTCCTCCACGTATCGGTATCTGATAGGATTGCCTTTGCTGGGCCTATTGGCTAGCGGAAGACATGCATCTAGAACAGACGAGAGGTCTGTTCCTCAAAGCTGACTGTGGCGATTCGCCGATCGTCCAGTGCGTGGTTCCATCGTCGACATTGGGCTCATGTCGATGCAAAGGAGTTTAAGCTTCATCAGAATAGACGAAAGGTCTAAACTGGGTAGGTTCATTACAGGTGGGGCATGAAATGATATGTAGTTTTCATCAGGACAGACGGAAGGTCTATCCCGGTAGGGTTTCATCGTTGATCGGGCGAGGTGCCAATCGATCAATAGTTTGTTTCATCATCGATATTGGGTTTATATCGATGCAAAGAAAGTGTTATAAATTTCATCAGAATAGACGAAAGGTCTACACTGGCAGGGTTTCATCATTGATCAGGCGAGGTGCCAGTCGATCAATAGTTGGTTTCATCATCGATATTGGGTTTATATCGATGCAAGAAGAGTTTCATAAGTTTCATCAGAATAGACGGAAGGTCTAAACTGGCAGGGTTTCATTATTGATCGGGCGAGGTGTTGGTCGATCAATAGTTGGTTTCATCATCGATATTGGGTTTATATCGACGCAAAGGGATTTATAAGTTTCATCAGAATAGACGAAAGGTCTAAACTGGCAGGGTTTCATCATTGATCAGGCGAGGTGCCAATCGATCAACAGTTGATTTCATCATCGATATTGGGTTTATATCGAAGCAAAGAAGAGTTTAAGTTTTATCAGAATAGACGAAAGGTCTAAACTGGCAGGGTTTATCATTGATCGGGCGAAGTGCCGGTCGATCAACAGTTGGTTTCATCATCGATATTGGGTTTATATCGAAGCAAAGAAGAGTTTAAGTTTTATCAGAATAGACGAAAGGTCTAAACTGGCAGGGTTTATCATTGATCGGGCGAAGTGCCGGTCGATCAACAGTTGGTTTCATCATCGATATTGGGTTTATATCGATGCAAGAAGAGTTTCATAAGTTTCATCAGAATAGACGGAAGGTCTAAACTGGCAGGGTTTCATTATTGATCGGGCGAGGTGCTGGTCGATCAATAGTTGGTTTCATCATCGATATTGGGTTTATATCGACGCAAAAGGATTTATAAGTTTCATCAGAATAGACGAAAGGTCTAAACTGGCAGGGTTTCATCATTGATCGGGCGAGGTGCCAATCGATCAACAGTTGATTTCATCATCGATATTGGGTTTATATCGAAGCAAAGAAGAGTTTAAGTTTTATCAGAATAGACGAAAGGTCTAAACTGGCAGGGTTTATCATTGATCGGGCGAAGTGCCGGTCGATCAACAGTTGGTTTCATCATCGATATTGAGTTTATATCGAAGCAAAGAAGAGTTTAAGTTTTATCAGAATAGATGAAAGGTCTAAACTGGCAGGGTTTATCATTGATCGGGCGAAGTGCCGGTCGATCAACAGTTGGTTTTATCATCGATATTGGGTTTATATCGAAGCAAAGAAGAGTTTTTAAGTTTTATCAGAATAGACGAAAGGTCTAAACTGGCAGGGTTTATCATTGATCGGGTGAAGTGCCGGTCGATCAACAGTTGATTTCATCATCGATATTGGGTTTATATCGAAGCAAAGAAGAGTTTTTAAGTTTTATCAGAATAGACGAAAGGTCTAAACTGGAAGGGGTTTATCGCGGGTGGGACTTTGCCAAGAATGCATAGGTTTCATCAGAACAGTGATGGGTTTCATTGTTGGTGGGACGTGCGAAAGAGGGTATGTAGGTTTTATCAGGGTAAACGTAAGGTTTACCCCGGAAGGGTTCTATCGTCGGCGGGGCGCGGAACCAGTTGACCGACGGAAGGCTTCATCAATAGAAGGGAGGTAAAGGTAGCGTGCCGGTTGGCATGGAACTTTTAAATTACCACATTACTGACCCAGGCACCCTTTCGGGTTTTCACCGGAGCCAGCCTCCTCTTGCTTTTGCCCACGCGCCCTTTCGGGTTTTCACGTGGCGGGGTACCCGATTTTGCCTGCAGTGCCCTTTCGGGTTTTCACCACAGCTGGGTTTTGGCCATTTTTTGCCCTTGTCCGGGATATCCGAACAAGACTGGCGGGGTATCTCTACTTTTAACCCCATTTTTTATTTATTTATTTATATATACGTATATATATCGCTTGAATTGGGACTTCAGCACGGGTCAGGCGATGTGCTGCTTTATTGGCGGCTGCTCTTATCGTCGGTATTGGGTATATACCGACGCAAGGATTTCATAGGTTTCATCAGGATAGACATAAGGTCTAAACTGGATGGGTTTCATTGCTGCTCGGACCGTGTGCCCGCTAATCAGCAGCAGGCTTCATCACGGTGGGACAGGAAGAGATGCAAGTTTAAAAGGACGGGTTTCTTCGTCGATCGGGCAGGGTGGCCATCGATCATAGGGGGTTTCATCATCGGTATTGGGTTTATACCAATGCAAAGATTTCATAGGTTTCATCGGGATAGACATAAGGTCTAAGCCGGATAGGTTTCATCATTGACCGGGCAGTACGCCAATCGATCAAAGGAGGTTTCATCATCGGTATTGGGTTTATACCAATGCAAAGATTTCATAGGTTTCATCGGGATAGACGTAAGGTCTAAGCCGGATAGGTTTCATTATTGATCGGGCAAGGCGCCAATCGATCAATAGTGGACTTCACCATGGTGGGACTTTGGCAAGGTATGAGGGTTTTATCAGGTCAGACGTAGGGTCTGTACTGGGTGTGTTTGATCGTTGATCGGGCAAGGTGCCGGTCGATCGACGAGGAGTTTATGGCGGGAGGTGAGGCTTCTTTTAGGATCACCACATTACTGACTCAAGCGCCCTTTTCGGGTTTTCGCCGGAGCCAGCCCCCTCTTGCTTTTGCCCACGCGCCCTTTCGGGTTTTCACGTGGCGGGGTACCCGATTTTGCCCGCAGTGCCCTTTCGGGTTTTCACCACAGCTGGGTTTTAGCCATTTTTTTGCCCTTGCTCAGAAAGCCTGAACAAGTCTGGCGGGGCATCTCTATTTTTAACCCCATTTCATCTCTTCTCTTTTCTCTCTTTTTTTTATTGGGACTTTAGCTCTGTAAATTGTTAAGCCATGTGCTCAACTTGTGTATGTATCATCATTGATGTGGGTGCTGACACCAATGCAAGGGGTATAAGGTTTTCATCGTCTGCCTAGGCGGAAGGCCTGGGTCGACTTGAGTGTGTTTTGTGGCTTAGGCGTGAAGCCGTTCGCCGAGAGCATGGCTGTATCATTGATGTGGGGATTGCCATCAACGCAAGGGAATGGGATTTCATCATCCACCCAGACAGAAGGTCCGGATTGGCTCGAGGATGTGTGTAGCAGCTTAAGCACGAAACCATTCGCTGGAAATGTAGGTTTCATCGTTAATGTGGGGTTTGACATTAACGCAAAGGGATGAGGTTTCATAATCAACCTAGACGAAAGGTCTAAATTGATTCAAAAATGTGTATGGCAGCTCGGGCACGAAGCCGTTCGCTGGAAGGGTATGCTTCATTGCTGATGTGGTTCTGACCCGTTGGGTATTTACATCTTTGCATATTCACTGATTCTGTTGACTTTTCTTTGGCAATCTTCGACCATTGGTCGGCTTGAGTGCCGATGGAAGAATATCTGTCGGCCTGGGCACTGATTGCTAGAATTTTGATTTCTCTTAGCTGGCCATACTGGCTATCCATATTTGTGAGCATCTGTCATCTGGAATGCTGACGGTTAAACATCTCTGGCAGTCTAGAGGATCATTGGGCATCTTTCGGCCAGGGTACCGATGGCTGAATGATTGACATATGTCGGCTAAGACGCCGATGGTTGTTGGTTTGAAAGTCAATGATCGAACCCCGACATCCGTTGGCTTGGACGCCGATGGGCATACATTTGGCAACCGTGGAAAGTGGTTAAGCATCGGTTGGCGTGAACACCGATAGTTGACATCTTGGGGCATTGTTGATCTTGTTTGAACATCTTGTGGACATTGTTGAACCTCTATCATCTTGGGCTCTGATGTATTCATCATCTTCGCCTTGGAGCTTCATTATATATCAGGTTGAATACCGTTGTACTCACCTTATATATCCTTGACCATCGTGAAACATCTATCGGTCTGATTACCGATGTATCTATCATTCACTCATCCGAGTGCCATTATTCCTCCATCGGCTTATATGCTGACACCTTGATGTTTGATATATATATTTCTTTTGGGATCTCATCGAGCATCTATTGGCCTGAACGCTGATGGTTGGGCGAGCTTCCATCGTTCTTCATTGATCCATCATTCATTGTTCATTGCCATCTGGGCTCCCATCATTTGGATGGTCCCTGACATCAGCAGCAGACGTGCAGTGTAAGAGTCTGTGATAGGATGGCCCTTGAAGGGTCAATGCTCTAGTTTTATTCCTCATCACCATATGCGATCATTGCCCCTTTAAAGGGGTGAGCATATCCAGCGACGGCCATGCATGCCGTCATTGGCATTTCATACATTTACCCCTAGAATGGGGAACCATGTGTGTCTTACATCATTCTTTTGGCATACATTCGTCCCAAGAACGGGATACCATCAATATTTCTCATTGTTTGGCATGCATCTGCCCCCGAGATGGGACACCATTTGGAACTTCCATCATCTCATAATCATCATTTTTTTTCTTCATTTTTTTCTTTCCTTTTTTTCTTCTTTTTTTTTGATATGCATCCCCCTCCTCAGAATGGGGTATCATCTGCATCTTCCATCATTTTGTCATCTTTCTCTTTTTTTCATTTCCATTTTTTTTGATGTGCATCGCCCCTCAAATGGGAGTACCATCTATATATATATATATATTACTTCATCATCTCTCTTTTCTTTATCCGTTTTATTCCCATGTGCCCTCAGGATAGGGTATCATCCCCATGTGCCCCCAGGATAGGGTATCATCCATACCTTTCATCATTTTTTTTGTCAATACATCTGCCCCTAGGAAGGGGTATCATGGGCATCTCTTCATCATCATCATTCTCATTTTTTTTTATTTCTCTTTTTTATTTCTTTTTTTTGTGTGTACATCTGCCCCCAGAAAGGGGTATCACTGGCATCTTTCACCATCATTCTTTTTGGCATACACCTACCCCAGAACGGGGTATCATTCGTATTGAAAATGCCCTTTAAAGCAAATCGCTCTTTGGCGGGTGTGGTGCGGCCATATCGGCTACCTTCTTGAAATTGAGCATTCGATGGGGACGCGGTGGGTCCACTTTATATTCCCCTATCTGCAGCTCACCTTTCTGTATCCAGCTTTCTATAACATCTTTGAAGACGTAGCAGTCCTCAATAGGGTGTCCGAGCATCTGATGGTACGGACAGAAGCGAGGCTCATCTTTCCTTGCAGCATCACCGGGCCTCTTTGGGGCCGGGAGTATGATCTTGCCATGGTGGGTGACCCATTCGAATAGGACCCGAGTCTTTTCCTTTGGAAAGGAGTAGGGTTTAGTCATTTTGCTTCTTAGGGAATGGCCTAGCTCGCCAGTCTTTGTTAGCGAAGAGCTAGCTGCCTCCTTCGCCTTTTTCTTCTCAAAAGCTTGGAAGTCGGCAATGTAAATATCTTTATGCATTGGCTGTTCACTAGCAGGCTTGCTCTTTTGTCTTAGGGCGGTAGCGGCCGGGCAACATTTCGCCAAAAAGGCCTCAATATCAGCCACAATCTCATTGAAGAGATCGAAGGACTTGACTTCGATGCCAACCAACCTTGTTAAGACTTCTGTCTTCAGGTTGCGCTTGCATATCTGGACAGCCTCCTCCTGGTTTGGTGGGTGCCGACATCTGGCATAAAGGTCCTTCCATCGGTAGATATAATCCAGAGCAGATTCATCGGCCCTTTGTTTGGTCTCATACAATTCTGCCTTAGTAACTTCTCCCTTGGCAGAGTTGATTTTCATTGTTTGTTTCATATCGGGTTTACCCATCACTGTCGGAGCTGGTGAGTCGAAGTGCAAACCAGGCAGATGCAAACCCATTTCATTCAGCTTGCTCTGCAACACTTTGACTTCTTGTAGTTTTTTAGATAGCTCTGTCATCATGGCAAGGCCAAGAACGTTGCCCCCGGCCCTAGTCTTAGGAGGGACTGACAGTACCCTATTACAGGCGCCGGACGCGTCCAGGCTTTCAGAAATTAACATCTTGGCCCTCGTCCCCGCATATGGAGGAGGTGTGTGGTAGCATGCTTCTTCTTCTGGTAGCGGGAGGTGCCCAGGCTTCTTGTTGGCTTTATCATCAGGACAGGAGGCTGAAGCTTTGGCTTGCTCTGACCTTATCGGCATGAAGCATATCTCTTCATCGTCCCCTTCGGAAGTCTGGCCATCGCCGGGTAAAACTGACAGCATGTTACAGGAGAAGACTTTGTCCTTCCTTGTGTTTGTTTGCATCTGCTCTCCCTTTCTTTCAGCAGTCGACATCCGCACCCATAACGGGTCATCTAGCACATCTGGCATTTTTGATTTATTTTTCATCCTATTCATAAGGCCTGGGGACTCGACATGCTCCCACAGGATGGGCTCATCGGTATCTGTTCCTTTCAACATTTCTTTGGGCGATTGCTGGTATAGAGATATCATATTGACTGCTCTTTTTAACTCAGGCAACTCATGCAGGCATGGAGGGTCCACTCTATACTCACCCAGTTCGAGTTCCCCTTTTTTAATCATTCTTTCAATAATATCTTTAAATACATAGCAATCTTCAATAGGATGACCCAATGCTTGATGATATGGGCAGAAGCGGGGATTATATTTTCTTTTGGCATCATCAGGTCTCTTTGGATCCGGAAGGACAATCTTGTCAAATTGGGCCGCCCATTCAAACAGGAGCCGAGTCTTTTCCTTAGGAAAGGAATAAGGCTTGCTCATCCTGGCTCGCAGAGCGGGGCCATCCTTCTGATCAGCCGGCCTAGTGGGAGGAGGGCGGACAACGCCTTTTTCTTTATCTTTTTGTTGCTCGAACATCTTGAAATCTATTGTACTGACTTCTGCAGGCATGGGCCGTTTATCAGCCGATCTAGTTTTTTGGTACACAGCAGTAGCAACTGAAGGACTACTGGAGAGGAAGGCCTCGACCTCCGCCGCGGCATTGTTTAGTTGGTCAAATGACCCTATCTCCATCCCGATCATCTTTTCGAGAGTCTCCCGCCGAAGATTCTGCTTGCAAATCTGGACGGCGTCCTCGTGATGTGGAGGCCGCCTGCATCTCATGGCGAGGTTTCTCCATCTTTTTATATAATCCAGAGCGGTCTCATCCTGCTTCTGCCTTGTTGCATATAGCTCAGCTATTGTGATTTCTCTCTCCGTGACATGAAATCTGTCGCGGAACTTCCTTTGCATATCAGGCCAATCAACCACTGACCCGGCTGGCAGGCTTGAGTACCATTCAAAGGCCAACCCAGTGAGGGATGAGCCAAAGAACTTGAGCAGATAAGCTTCATCGACTGCTAGGTCGCCCATGATTGTAGTGTAGTAGGCTATATGCTCCCTAGGGGAGCCTTGGCCATTAAATTTCTCGAACTTCGGCGGCTTACTGACGCCTGCGGGTAGTCTCTTAGCAGCATACTGGGGAGGATACGGTACCTTGTACACATCATAGGTACCAGCATCACCACCAGTCTTTTCTGACAGTTTCATTTCCACAATTCTTTCAATCATCTGCTTGTGGGCTACAGCTGGATCTATGTCTTCTGGAAAGAAGTGAGCTTGTTGCTGGCCGTGAGGAGTTGTAATCACAGTGGCGCGCAAGATGGGCGCGGTAGGCTGTGTCTGAGACACAGAGGGCTGAGCTGCTGTTTGCTATGGAACAGGTTGGCTCGGTGTCTTGCCCTTATCAGCTAAGAGAGGGTTAGCTGGGATAGCCGTCTCTGCTGAGCTGGATGTTTGCCCCGCAGGTTCAGTTTGCTTTGAGACTGATGTAGCTTCATGTCTCTCATTGAGCTGCCTTCGGAGAGCACTGATCTCCTGCTGGTATCTTCTGAACATCATCTGGATCATAGGATCCAAGGCTGACGGGATTTGCATATCTTTAGAAGTCCCTTCAGCATCATCAATAAGGGGATTGTCTTCATCCTGTGCCGTCACCATATTGACTGTCATGGTGGTGATCTTGCGGGCTTCATCATATTTCTTCATTTTATCTTTTGCGGCCTGCCCTCTTCTTGTGACAGGACCAGGTCTAGTAGCCAACCTGAGCAGTTCATCTGGCTGAGTTGGTAGTATATCTTACCCCCTGGCAAGTCCAGCCATGTTGCAGGCGAAGATTTGCATTTTTCCCTTCTGCCTGTAGACCTTTCTTTTTACCTGGTCAGGATATTTGAGCCGGTCAAAGACCGATATTCTTTCTTTGGCTTCTTCCCCGTGCAGGTCATCTTCATCATATCCGGCCCTGAGGCCTTCTTCATAATCATTTGAATCGGAGGAAGAGACTCCGTGCATCACTTCTTGAGGGATTTCTTCTTCTTCCTCATCCACGGTACCCAAGGCACGGGATAATCTTTGTTGACCGAGGGCGGAGTTCCCAAGGTGGTGGAAGTAGTCCTGGACCACTTGCTTCATTTCTTCAGAGTTGTGCCTTTGCGGCTCAGGTTGGAACATCAGTCTTTCCTGGCTTCTTTGCTGATAGGCCAGTCTTGTTATCTGAGCATTCAAATGCTCGACCTTGGAATATCTGAAGATGTCGGCCTGTTTGGCACAGGCCCTCGATCTTCTTGGGACGGCAACCATGGCTGGTTCACACATTCCCGCATCGCCATTCCGGCAGCAGTTGGCAGCAACATCATGGTTCTTTCTCTGCCATCTTCTGCCCCCGGCCCTGGGGTGGGTGACAGCAAGGTCTTCTTTCTTTTCAGGTCTTCTACCCCTCATCATGGGGCGAGCAGCAGTCAGTTTTCTTTCTCCATCATTTCTTTCATCTCTCCTACCCCAGGCTCTGGGGTGAGCAGCAATAGTATTTCCTGTTTCTTTTCCCTTTCTTCTTCGGCTTCCCGCCCTGAAGTGGGCAACAGCATCATTGGTAGCCTTTTCCTCATCTTGAGCTGGAGCCCAGCTCTGCATCTTCTTCGGTCGCCATATCTGCTTATATCTTGTTGGCTTGGGCGCCAGTGGCTTCCTCCCATCAGCTTCCCAGTTGGCCTTCCTGGTGGCCAGAACTTGGAACTTGTTGTCAATCTGGATGGTCGGGACAATCCTGTCCGGCCGGACTTCTCGGGGGCGACCGTCGAGGTTCACCCTAACATCGCCCATCATCATTGTCTTCCCAGAATTTGAAAGACGACGGTCAGCAGCAGCATACCGGCTCCTCCAGTTGGTTCTTTTTCCCTTCTGGGCAGCAGTGGAGACCACGTCCCTCCTTTGAACATGGTGCACATAGCAGGCGACGGCTGTCGAGGCCGTCTTCTCCGGTAAGCTAGCCTTCTCATCAGCAGCCCTTATCGGGGCACTTGCAGCGGCGCCTTGCTTGTTGTTGTCGACCTGCAGCAGGTCGGTGAAGATAAGGCCCAGACAGTTGGGCAGCCCGACGGCGGGCGGCATTGATCCGAACGCGAGGGGTACCGCCAGGTAGCCTTCTCGCACGTGCATGTCGATCGGCTGCTGGCCGAAGCAAACGGACATGATTCCGGCTGTCATTGTAGATTCCTGGAAATAAGGAAAGTACACAGAATCAGAAATTGAGGGGGGGGGGCCCGCTGGGCCTCCTACCTTAGCGCAAAGATGAAGGGAGACTAAGTCCCACCGGGCGTGCCAGACTTGTTTGAACACATTTATTTTATTTAGTTTATTTTATTTATTTATTTATTTATTTTATTATTATTTATTTATTGATTCATCATCGATATTGTGGACGCGGATTTTTATTCTTATTTATATTTATTTTGTTTATTTATTGGCGTGCCAGTCACCGAAGTGACAATTTTATTGTGCGCTCGATCTGACATGGTCAGTCGATTGTGAGTGATCGTGTCTGGACTAGAAGTCCGTCATACCCTGAACGCTATGACGTTAATTACGTCCTCCCTAAGGAAGACAACCCTTGATTAAACGCTAAAAGTAGGAGGCCTCGAGAGGCAAACGTATATTCGTGTGCGGAAATGGAATTTCATACCGAAGCCAGAAAGGCGGGCAAGATAATGACACCAACCGTAGAAACGGATGATATCGCTAAGTCAGCGGTTCAAAGCCCGGGGTTAAGGGGGGAAGGAGGATCTCAATCACAGGTAGCCTGAGCCGCGACCGTGATGAGGTTTAAAACATCGATCAGTATTTCGACAGCATCTTCCCTTTATCTGGGTTATGCCCAGGGGGAAATAGGCTATCACCCACGGAGTACCGGGATGAAAGCCAAGAGAGAGAGAAGTGTTGAACTTCCCAAATCGTATATTTGCCATGGGGCAATGTTTGGTATTCCCTGTAGAAGCCGGTGGAACTCATGCAGTGGCAGAGCCCTCCCGAGCTAAAGGGGTTATTCGTGAACCCGATGCGAGACGACGGAGTGTAAGCGAACGCTTAATGTTGCGCCCTCGCACGCGGATCGACCTGCGCGGTCAGGTCGCGGGGATCGACCTGCCCGGTCAGGTCGCGGGGGTAAAGGGGGCAGCACCCCTTGCGGGGGTTTTCTTGTGGAGACCATCATCGATTTTCTTGTGGACAGTGGGGATCAACAGGGGAAATTGATTGAGACCATCATCCAGATCTTGTGGAGAATTTTATCTGTTTGATGCAGACCGTCTGAGGGAGGTCAAGAGATAGCTGTCTCTGATCTCCCCGACAAGCCTAATGGCATCTAAAATCGACGACGGAGGAACCCTCAGTATCGAGACTCCAGACCCTAATCATTCAAAGGTTAGAATGGAGGGTCGAGAGATTGAGATCCAGTCGCTAGAAACCCGCGGGGTGGCGTTCGTCTGCCGAGCAGACGCATCCTCGTGCAGCCAACAGTTCAGGAAACCAAGAGATTGATGTCTCTGGTTCCTGAACAGCACAAGGAGGGGGCATCAAGGGCTTTGAGAGAGACTCATACGTATGCAATGAATTTGCCGTTGAGGCAGGAGGGGAGAAGATGACAAGACCCAGTAGCCCATGGGTTGGGGATAGGGATCCCATCTATGCCCCTCTGAAGAATGGGTTTGCAGGGAAACTCTGAAACCGTGAGCGTATAAAACTATCGAATATTACGGCGAAGAGATATATAGATATATGCACAGAGAAAAGAGGGAAGAGCTTCGATTGTTCACTTCATTTCATCTCATAAACATTGTTTACATCATCTGCAAGGCAAGAAGCCGAAGAACAGAAGAAGAGGGAAACATGGGGGAGAGAGGGGAGCATCCTCGACATCATATGAATAATCGAACTCGAAAACATAGACTATTACATACGGAAGCAAATCAAGAAAGCAAACATGGGGGGGGGGGGGGGAGGGTGGAGCATTGACTCCTCTCCCTCCCCCTATCAGCCCACCTGGAGGCCTTTCCTTCTTTCCTTTCTTCTGCTTCTTTGTTGGTTGAAAGGGGGGTGGCTCTTGCTCTCCGAACAGGACTCCCTCTCTATGTTTCTATTGCTCTATCTTTTCTTTTTCTTTCTTCCGATCGATCCCCTTTTTCTCTCGATCCCCTTTTTCTATCTGGCTTCTTTTCTATCTTTCTGTCTGGTTTTTTTCTTCTCCTCCGCTCAGCTGCTCGGAGGGAGGGTGCTTTTATAGCCATTTCCCTCTTCTCGGCAGACACCATCTCGACGCGCCTCAAACAGGCTTCCCGGCGCGCCTGCTTCAGGCTCTCGGTGCCCCCCCCTTTGGGCTTCATCAAGTGGCTCTCGGCACCACCTTTGTAAGCCCAATTAAGACATTTCAGCCACTTTCACAGGCCCATTTGGGTCTGTCAAGGGCATCATCACCCGAAAGGGCTTTTTCATTGATGATATATCTTGTATCGAGATCATCTCAAGGTTCCATCGGTGAACAAACTGGGGCTTTATCAGTATCGCCATCTGAATGATGATGATAACACCGGACATTAGCCAGGCCTGAGATGGTCCTAGCCAGGCAATTGGTTGGTGGTGAGGATCCTCCCTCAATCCTGACTTTGCAGGCATCTTCCAGTCTTCGTTGCTGGTCTGGTCCCATCTTTATCTTTGTTCATATTTTAGCTGTCAACAGCGGAACACCCTAAAGGTGTACAAGCCAAGGGCCACTTGAGGCGTGTCGGGTGAGGCCAGCAGCGAGCGTGCCGGGTGAGGCCAGTAGCGGTCAGGCTAGGTGAGGGACCATGGGGGGCACACCGGGTGAGAGGCTTTGGGGTGCACCAGGTGAGACCATGGCGGGGCTGCACCGTGTGAGTGCGGTCACGGGTGCACCGGATGAGGCAAGTTGCTGCCGGATGAAAAATGGATGTTGTCAGATCACCTTTATGCTGCCGGATGGCAGACGTTGCCGGATGGGGAGCGCTCCTGTCGGACCACCTTTGTGCTGCCGGATGGAGTCAAGGATCGAGCGTGGCGCTTGTTGCGGAGCCGGTTCAGTAGCGTCAAATTCTTGAGCTCCGAGAAGGAGGTGGGGATGCCGCCTGTTGGAATGTATCTGAATGTGGGAAATGAGCGGGAAGCTGAGAACCCTATGATTGCATATATGGCAGGCCATTGTCCAACTTCGGTCTATTGCCATCAGAAGTGAAATCTTCGTTCGTTTGCTGCCAGATGACACCCTCGGAAGCAAGAGAAGAGAGGACATAACTGAGCATTTCCGCAGGGGAAGTTGATGCAGCAAGCTCGGCTGCCACGGCAGTAGCAGCTGCCTTCCGGTGTTCTTCAGTGTGGGTTGAACTAGCCAAGAAGGGTTCTTGGACATACTTGACAGGAGCAGATTATTCTTTTTCTCCCACGACAGATTGCGTTTCTTAGATGAAAGTGGGCAGAACGTCAGAGAATGTGCTAGTTTCTTTGGACTTCTGCTCTGTTGGTAATTTCCCATTGTTAGAGATCAATAATTACTGGCACATACTCCCCGCCTGCTCCGGTCGAAACTGAGCAGCCTGAAGTTGGTTTTGAACTTGCTCCAGCTTTAGCTCCTGCTCATGAAGTGCCTCCCTTAAATATGAGACAAGAGACGATCTTGAGGATTCAGTCACTTTCAATTGCTCAATGCATTCCCTTAACATGCTACTTTGCCTCTGCAGCTCCTCCATAACTTGAGAACCATTAACATTTCCTAACATGAAGTTCTCTCCAATTTCCTTCTCCACCTTTTCAACAGAGCCAACCGCATTCTGGCATTTGCCCAATAATGTGTCCTTATCCATAGGACCATCATAAACACATGCATATTTTGAAATGATCTTTTCAAGTATGTCACTAGGAGAAGGTTTTAATTTGTTATTAGAATTTTTTCCACTTCTGTTCAGGTTATTGGGGTTTCTCCCTAAAATCTCTTCTTTCAAAACTTGCCCACGGGAACCAAACACCTTACGTTCTTCCCAGATGTCAACCAGCCTCAATGCAGCATTTCTTCCAAATTCATCACCATTTTCAATTACATTACTCAGAGCATCGGGGAGAACTTTCTAAAATCATTGACAAACTCGGAACCTTTTCGCCTACTATTCTGCAGAATATCATTAGCAAGATATAGAAAAGACACCCACGGGCTCTTTGGTGCACAATGAAACTGCCGCTCCTATGTTTCCACAACCTATTTTGCATTCTTCCTTATGGAAGATACACCGGTGTGGCAGAGTCGAGCGCGAGGTGGGAATGGTTGTCTTCCGGTGAGGGGTGTAGGAGGTTGACCCGGTGCGGCGGGTGCGGCGGGTGAGGAGCGGAGGTGTGCCGCAGGGGAAGTGGAGAACAGAGTTGGGAGAAGGGCGATGGAAAAGAGGGGTCATCCGGCACGATGTGAGCGGGCTCACCCGGTACGGTGGGTGTGTGCCGTGAGAGTTAGCGGGGGGTGTGCCGCGGGAGCACCGTGAGAGTAGAGAGTGTGCCGGGTGGCCATCCGAGTGAGGGAGAAAATGAGAGAGAGAAATAATGAGAGAGAGGGAGAGAGAGAGAGAGAAATAGAGAGAGAAGAGAGGGAGAGTGAGTCACCCTTCCTTTTTATTTTATTATATATTATTATTATTATTATTCCTTTCTCTTCTCTTTTTTTCTTTTTCTCTTCTTCTATTTATTTATTTTATTTATTTTATTTTTCTATTTCTTTCTTCCCTTCCTTCTTTTCTTTCTTCTTCTTTTCTTTTTCTTTCTTTCTTCTTTTTTCTCTTCTTCTTTTTTTTTAGGTGTCCACATGCGCTCAATATGCTTCAGTTTCATTCTAATTTGGTGATAACCGGACCATAAGTCCAGTTTAGTGAAACAAGTAGCTTTGCCCAGCTCATCCAATAGGTCCTTAATGACTGGTATTATGTATTTATCCTTAATAGTATTTTTATTGAGCTCTCAGTAGTCTACACACATGCGTCAAGAGCCATCCTTCTTCTGGACCAAGAGGATAGGTGAAGTAAAAGCACTGTTGCTTGGCCGAATAATGCAAGAACCCAAGGACTCAAGCAAGGTTTGTTTAATCACTGTCTTATGATGAGGTGAATAGCATTATGGGATAGTGCAATAATTTTGGTCTCATCAATGAGGTTGAAAGCATGATCATAAGATCGCTAGGGAGGCAAACCCATTGACAAAGTAAACACTTTCTTAAATTGAAGAAGTAGGGTAGCTAGTTCTGGGGATTCAATATGAGAAAACTGCATATGAGCATTAGTGGGAACAGGAGAAATAGTAGAAGAAGAGACATGAACTTGGCATAGATAGATAGTCCGAGCAGAGGGAAGGGCAGAACCAATATCTTGAGCAGAAGAAATGTGGACATCCAAGTGAGTAATTCCTCGTGGATGGTAAGGGATACTGTTCAGCTAAAATTTCATATAGAGATTAGCAAAATCCTACTGGATTACCCCCAAAGACTTAATCCAATTGGTCCCCCAAATCACATCAAATGGTGAAATATCCATGATAAAGAAATCCAAAACCAACTACCACTATCCTAGGGTTAAAGGAGCTTGGGGACAAAAACCCACAATGGTGCTTTGAATACCACCCACCACTTTAGCAAACAATCCTTCAAATGCATGAATTGGAAGGTGAAGTTGTAGGACCACAATGATATTTAATAGGTTATGTGTGGTTCCAATGTCAATAAGAATAAGAACATGAAGAGAAGATAGCATGCCCCATAATTGCATTGTAGATTCTGGCTGCCAAAAGCTACTATGCATGATAGTTGTATCAATGGTTAGTGACACAATGATGGAGCTGAGGCTTGCATCATAATGCAAAGAGGCCAGCCACATAGAAGTGCTAATTTCTAAAGTAGCAGGTATCAGAGAAACAGAAGAATCGTCTTCAATACCCTCAAGGATACAATAAAGCTGGATGGCAAAAGCATGTTGGGGATTGCACTTATGGCCCTTTTCCCATTTTTCGACGCACATATAACACAATCCTCTCTAACATCTATCATCTAGTTGCTCTTGGGAATATCGACAAAGAAGTGGCCGGTGGACTGGACCTGACTGTCTGAGGGGAACAGAGATCGGCACCAGTGGGGGACATGATCTTGGTTCAGAGCCTCTACTGGCTATAGTGTAATTGGTCTTGGTGGCGGCCAGACGTGCTGCTGCCATAGCCTCATCTAAGGTATGAGATGTTTGCAACAAGACCTCATAACTTAATTCTTTCCGTAAACCACCCAGGAAATGAGCAAGCAAATGCTCATTTGGAACGCCATCGATGTTGTCACAAATTCTCTCAAACTACAACTCGTACTCCTCAACTGATCCCAATTGTTTCAATTGCCTTAATTCCATGTGTAGGTTATGCTAATCTTTACATGCAAACTTTGTCTCCACGGAAGACAAGAGCTGACTCCATGTTTTAAACTAATGGAGCCTATAAATGCGATAGAACCATTGCATAGCACAATCTAGAAAAGAATACTAGACATGAAGGAGCATTTGCTCTTGAGTTAACTGATAATTTTTGAAATATAGCTCTACCTTAAACCGCCATTCCTGAAATCCCGATCCATCAAACATTGGTAAATCAAGAGGTTTTGGATGAGATACCTATGGATTAGGTAAAGGCACTGGGATGACCACTTGATGGCCAAGATGCTTCACATCGAACAAAGGTGGTTGTGATTTGGGAGTCTCTAAGTCGGCCAATCTCTATGTGATTGATTCCATCGACTGAGAGACCGCCTGTGACGCACACCACCGCATCGCGACCCCATCGAAATCGGGGGGGGGGGGAGATGCCCTGCCCACCCCCCCACAACGGCACCACCCGAAGTCGGCCATGGAAGAAGAGGGCTGGGAGAACGCCCTCGACGTAGATGACTCCAACCTCCCCTCCCTCTCTCCCCTCCAACCCTGCTCCCAGCTCTCCCGCCCCTCCCAACCCCTCTCCACAGGCCCTCCACGCCATCCGTGGCCCCCGTCTCCGCCGCCAGCGGAGCAGGTGGCCACCGCCAGGGCAACTGCTCCGCCACCTCCGCGCCGCATTCCTGGGCCCGCCGGGGCTATCTGTAGACACCCAATTTTGGCCGATAAATTGGACATTTTCTTTGTTCTCCTAGTTAATGCCCTAATTGATCCTTAGTTGGTTGATTTTCTGGGATGTCTCTCTATTCTTGGCCCAACATTTCAATTCCATACCTTGGATCTCGTCTCGAGTTTGGCATCCCCGTGATATCCGCTCTTATCGCTTTCTTGTTCATAGCGCGTTGTGGATCTAACGGAAGTTATCATTTGAACAGTTGTTATTTTCTTGACATCTGATCATTATAGCATCCACTTTGGATGTTATTCTCACTCAACATTTGATTAAGTGACTGCCCAAAGGATTTTTCTCCTTTTTAAATCATTTGATGGGCCTTTAATTATCGCGCTATATCGTCATAGTGCGTTCTTCATGAACGCGCTATACGCTTGTAGCGCGTTCTCAGTCAGAAACCCAGTCCGACCCGGACTCCCCTCTTTCATCTCAGAGTCCTTATTTGGTAAGTTTCCAATCATTTTCCTTCCAAAGGAAGGTTCCAAACCCTAATAGGAATCTTTCCCCCTCATTAATCAGCAGGATTACCTCAATTTGAGCCGCCAAACCTTTGGATTGAATTGAACTCCGACCTAGGGTTGCTTCTCGATCTTTTTCCTATAAATTGCACCCTTTGGCCGTCGTTTCAGGGGGATGCAACTCGAGATCTTGACGAGGGGGAGGCTGCGTTTCATTCCAAATCAACAACTCCTCGCTCCTCACACATCCAAGGGAGTATTTAGCGGCATATTGTGTTCTTCCTAGTTCTTAGTTTTTCTCCCCAATTCGTTCATCCCAATCTTTGCATAGCATTGCATATCGATCTAAAAAAATACTTCTTTTACAAAACACATGCATACACGCACACCACACCTTTCTTTTGGCCCTTCCATAGGGGTTTAAAAACCACCAAACCCCCAGGTAATCGAGCCCCCCATTTGCATGCTTTTGATTAAGAATAGGGGTAGATTCTACTAAAATCTCGTTCTAATGGGACTTTTTTTTGTTGTTTATGATTGTATGCAGGCACTAGAAGACTAATACGTGGAACCCTTGCACCTTGGCCGACCTTGGAGCAAGGAAAGAACGAATCCAAATAACCCCGCTTCCTGTCTGATATCGCGCTATAGGTTCCTCGCGTGATCTGAAGAACGCGCTGGGACGATACAGCGCGTTCATCCCCAGGCCAGCCCTTGGCCATCTTGAATTTCTGAGGTATGTAGCATGTCCTATCTTGATCTTTATATTATTTGGCATGTTGTTGGCATCAGTGGCGATCACAGCTTTTGATTATTACATGTAACCCCCCTTTTTATCATCAATTGTAGTTCTATATCTTGCCAAATCATCTTTCATGCAAATCATTTAATTTGGGGGGGTTCTAATTTATAATCACAAATTGGCGATCACGGTGGGACGCTTTGTGCCACCACGTTCGTTCTTTTGGTTGCCTGCTTGTTAATCCATCAAAGTGTGTGTGATTATTTGTCTTTTGGGGTTCCCCCACCCTGTCATCGGTCACGCTATACATCCATAGCGCGTTCTATCCGATCGCGCTATGGACATATAGCGCGTTAATCACCAGTGGGTATTTCACCCACACCTTATGTCGGGGTTCTGATTGTCATCTTCTCTGGTTGCATCTTGTACATTTCTTGTTGTGTATTCTTGTTTTAATATATTTTTCATTTTATTTGCTAGTTCTAGTTTAGATATTCTTGCATAACATAGCATTCATCTTTGCATTCGGTTTGGGAGACTCCCTCTCCCCACACTTTTAGGAGATCTCACACCCCCTTGGTGAAGGAAGGACCCTCCATTGAGCATTCCATCTCATTGGATCGGAAATTCCTAAACCAAGCTTCCATAAGTCCCCGCACCCGTGGATTCCCTCACGGACGCTGGGCAGGTTGTACCTTTGAAGTTCCGGGTTTAGTTGGCCTATGCATGGTGAGAGAGTGTTCTTAGTTGGCACCGGAGTACCACATTTGAAACTAGGTTCCTCCCTTGAGTGATCACATCAATTTGCATAAAGTCATTAATTCACCAAGGTCAAACAAAAAAAAATCAACGGTAACCATTCCAAATTGTGTGCTTCTTTGCAAATTATTTTGCTTGAACTTTGATTGCATAATGGCTTACCTTGATAGACAAAATAACATGTTTAACCTTAATGAGGATGCACAACCTAGCACATCTTATATTCCTCAATCTCAACATGCTCGTCACAATTCTCATCATATTTTCAAGGGACCACGCCCTCATTCTTATGGCGTTGCCCGACCCATGGGCAATGTCCAATCTCGTGGCCCCTAGATTCAATCGCGAGCCACTACTCCTACGGGACCGTCTCCTCCAGACGATGAGAAGGTCTCCCAGATCTTGCATGCATTAGATCATCTCACCCCTCAACAAATCCAAGCCCTTAAGGCCGTTGTTGAGGGTGCATCTCATTCCTCTCATCCTACTTCCAATCATACGCGGGTGGCCCATCACCCACTTCCCTCTTCTATTCACATTCCTACTCGGGTAGCCCATCACCCATCTCCTCCTATTCACCCTTCTCCTCGGGTGGTCCAATACCCGCCTCCTTCTATTCCTCCTCCACCATGGCCCCAAGGCCCATTTATTCCTTGCAACCCGGCCCATCCGGGTTCTTCTATGGGTCATCCCATTAATCCTCCACCACGGCCTTTTTATGCGGCCCCTCCTTCAAGGCCCTGCCAACCCTCTGTTGCTCAGTCACACCCCTCCAACAAACGCTTCTCGACAAAGTCACTTCGTTGGAGGAACAATTTAAGAGGGTTACGAGCCCACGGCCCGCTCCTTCTACTCCAGTCAATCCCCTCCGCGCCCTCTGAATGACATTACAAAGATGGAGCAAGCTTGGAAGGATAGGAGAGACGACTACGGCATCGACAGTACGAGCAAGCAAGAGCCGGCGGGTTTCAACGTTCAAGTGGACGCCGTCCATCCTCCACCCATTCACCCAATTCACGCATATGGCCCTCCACCTCCACATACACATACACAATGCCATTACATTCCACCACTCACATACACGCCTTCACTACGGTGTCCACTTGAACCTACTAATGAAGAACCGGCAATTGAAGAATTTGAGGCGGCATACGACGAAGCTCTGCAAGCACCTCTTCCGAGTTTCCTTCGCCGTCCCCTTCCTCCACTGCCAGAAGACCCCTATGCTCAGGACTATGCCACAGTCCCCGATCCAACCCCCATTTATGAGACCTCTTGGTGTTACGATGATGAGTTGATATTCCAATCACCCATACCGCCGCATCATGAGTCTCATCCTATCCCTAACACCTCTCGCCCCATCCGGCATTTTCAACGCACTAAACCTTCACCTCCCGTAACCACACCAATATCCTCCATTCCATCGGCCTCCGTCGAGCCTCCATCACCCTCCACTACGCCGGCCTCTGCCGAGCCTTCTATTACTCCTCCTCCTTGTTCGCCACCTCAACCCTCCATTATCCCTTTAACCCCAAAACCCACTATGCCTATAACCCCTACTCCACTACTTAACCCTTCACCCTTACCCGTGGCTAGTCCTGAGCAAGGTCCACCCCTTTTTGCACTCGAGCCAACCCCGACTGCTTCCGAGCAAAGGGAGAAGCTCGATGTGTTTGAACCTCCACCTCCACTCACCCTTTCTTCAACACTTTCCATTATACCACCACCATCCATGGAGCCTTCCGCCTCCGCTTCATCCCCCTTTACTACTCGGAATGGGAGTGCTTCTGCAAGTATTTGTACCGAAGATGACCAAGAGACGGGCAAGAAGGATTTGGCTACAGCCGAGCTATTCAAGATGCAAGAATTTATATGCCGGATGCCGATCTGGGTTGTTGTGTCAAACATGGTCGAAGAAGCCAAGTTCCCTCCACTGCTCACTAAGAGAGAATGTCAAACTTTGATGCCGTGTAAGTTTGTGCCTAAGGGTCGGGCAGGGCACCCCTTGTTCCAACTTTCAAATCTTGAACCTTTTCTTCCATACAAGGGGCGAATGCCTATCTATTCAACATTCTTATATGCCACGACCCCTGGGCAACACAATGCTTCTTATCCCGACTTTACAACTCTCTCACACTATTACTTTTCACTCTTCAAGGGAGTTGTCATTTACCATTGAAGCTTCGTCATGGGCTCTTACTTTATCTATTGGGCCAATTGGTTATACACTTTCATTGCCATGGAGGGGCGGTTATCTTGGTGCTAAGAGGCCTTCCACTATTTCATCCACCTTCTATTCAATGTCATCCACATTCTTGTCTATCACATTTTCTTCATGGGCCACTCCAAGGGTAAGGAGGGGGATCTCCTCCTCTCGCCCTTCATGTTCTTCGTATTCTTTGCATCTCATGCATTCTGTTGCATCCATGCATTCATCGCATCTGTTGCATTATATTCGCATACATTTGCACTTCTTCTTTCCCGGGTTTCTAACCCCGTATCTTCCCCGCCTTCCGGAACCTCCGGATCCCCCACGTTTCCTATGTCTTCCGCCTCTATCTTCGGGATCTCCAGGTCCCCTTACGCTCACCGGGCATTGTGCCCCCTCCAATCTTCCCTCAGGGCATCACGCCCCTTTCCAACTCTTGCATCCGCACTCCCCGGATTTCTCTCCCATCCTCCTTGGGCATCGCGTCCCATGGTATCTTCCCCCTCTGGAACCTCCGGATCTTGCTCATTGGGCATCATGCCCCTCTGCACCATCACGTCCAAATCCTCCGGGCATCTCACTAATTTTTCTTGGGCGTCGCGCCCTTTTCTACCTTCTTCCTCTGGAACCTTCGGATTCTCTTTTCTTCTTCTTAAGGCATCGCGTCCCCTCCCATCTCATTCCTCCGGAACCTCCGGATCCTTCATCCCTCTCTTTATCCCTTGGGCATCCTGCCCCATGGTGTCTTCCTCCTCAGGATCCTCTGGATTTCTTATCCCCCCTCCTAGGGCGTCACATCCCTTCTTTCACTATCCCTCCGAAACCTCCGGACCCTCCTGACCCTTTTCATCCACTCTTCCTGGGGCACCGCGTCCCTCGGCATTTTCTTCCTCCGGAACCTCTGGACCCTCCATCTTTCTTCCGATTCATCTTTCTGCTCCTCCGGGACATCACATCTTTCATTTTCTTCTTCCTTTTCCATCATCTTTTTCCCTATTTTTTCCCAGGGCACTGCGTCCCTCGATATCTTATCCCTCCAGAGCCTCCGGATTCTTCCTCCTATCATGATTCTCCTCCTCTACTTCCGGACCCTCCGGATCCACCTCTTTCCATCTACCAATTTCTTCTTCTAATTCCTCCTGATCCTGGGTCCGACCTAACTTCTTCCGCATCCACTGCCTTGGGCATCTGCCCTTTCTCCCACTGCTTCCGAGGCTTTAGTCCTCACTCCTCTTCTTAATTTTCCGCTTCTTCTGTAGACTGTTCCATGTGATCAGGGTCTCCGCGCCTTAGTGAGGGAGTTCTAGCCCTCGCCTCTCTTCCTTTTCTCCTTATTCGTCTGAGTCTGGTCTGAGCACCACTCCTTCTTGTTAAGCCACTTCCAAATCCTTTGCTTCCAATCCTTTTATTCGCTAAAAGAGGACTATCCCACGATGATCAACCTCGCCCTCTGGCAGCTGCTTCAAGAAAGGTCGCAAGGTAACATATTGGCGTAAGTACGCATTTTATGATATCATTTCCTATTGCTTCACGCATGATTTTCAAAATGAAGTGCTTCTTAACAAGATTAAAAGTGGTGTTTTATCTTAGGCTTTTGTTTAATTAAATTATTCCAAATTAGGCTTGCTTCTGCAGCACCTTTGGTTAATAAAAACCCCGCGCTGGGAATTCAACGTTCTCTCCCCGCTTGTTAAGAGCAACCCTTAGCTGGGCATCGCACACACTTCACGGCGTCCTTAGCCGGCTCCTTTGATAAAACACCGTTGCTACTTTGGCCATGCCATGAGTATATCTGAAAGTCTTTTCTCTTCTTTACTCGGCCGAATGCAGGGGCAAGAGGTTGACGGATAAGATGACCAACTTCGGTAATCCCCAATACGAGAGGAGTCTCAAATAGGGGCAGTCTTGACCCAAACTAAAATCAAATTTCATGATACATCTCGCCAAAAGGGCTATTATGAAAATTAAGTCAAAATTTCGATAAATGTAAAAGTATGAATTATGGCATGTCAAGAGAGACAAAGTCCCCGCAGGCAAAACCCTGGTCGTATGCATGTCAAGGGTCTAAAAATCAAAGGCACAAAGCCCCGGCACAACAGATTACCTCTTTGAGGGGAAAAACCTTGGAAGGAATTCAAGTCCCGACATCTCCCATCCTGCATAAAGCTTATCCTCAATTATTCTTCTCTTCTCCCTCTAAGACCGAATGTTTCTCAGGTATGGCCTTGGTAGGAGCACCGTTAACCAAAGGTAGCTGGTCATGGGGCGCCACCTTTAAATGCACGCCAGGCTTTGGGCAGTTTTGAGCGAAAGGGGAAGGAACTAAGACCTTTAGCTAGTGGCTTAAACATCCGTTGATGCTGCATTAGCAATGTCTAAGCCAAATTCCAAAAAAAACATGATGATTGCCAAAATTCCAAAAAAAAATTGAATATTGCCAAAATTCCAAAAAAATTCAATATTGCCAAATTCCAAAAAAAAAATTTGAGCATTTCCAAAACTTTCATATCTTTTCAAAATCAACACAAAAATACAAATATTTCTTTTAAAAACTCCTAAAAATTTGCATATTTTTGAAAATTCCAAAAAAAATTGCATTATATTACTGATGGCATTATTACGGAGATATCCTTTTACAGAGGCGCGCAAAATCACAAGAACAACCACAAGAAGTGCAAACAAGTATCAAAGACTGTCTCATTCCACTATGTATGTCAAAAGAGTACAAAATGAGAATGGATAAAACAACCTCTCTAGCTCTCCCCTCGATCCTCCTGATCTCCCCCTCTACGCGAGCTCTCAGCCTCCTCCTGTCCTCCCCGGGAAGACCTAGGAGGAGCCATCGATCCCCGAGAAGCTGAACCCCTGTCACCGCGTGCTCCCCTCTCAGCATCTTCCCTCCTCTGATGCTCAGAGGAGGTAACTAAATAATCAGTGCTCAAATAGGCTAGGGAGTATCCCTCGCGCTGAGCCCGCTCACGCCCTCGCCGATAGCGATCCTCCGCATCCTTCGCCCGCTGCTCGGCGATTCCTAATCTGGTACGCAGCTCCACCCTCTCTAGCTCCCGCTCCACTCTCTCTCTCTCCCATCTCTCTCTCTCTCTGTCTCGATCCTCCCTCTCTCTCTGCCGCTCACTCCTCTCCACCCCGAGTAGAGGCGTAACTCTGCCACATCTCGAGGAAGCTCCTCCGCATCGCGGCGCCTCAGCTCTGCTTCCGCTGTCCGCAGCTCCTGCTCCTGCATCCGAAATCTTGGTCAATAACTGATAATAAAATTTTTCAAGACTAAGATTAAAAGAACATATTACTTACTCTCTCCTGTAGGGAGGCCTCAGCTGCCTCCGCCCGAGCAACTGCACTAGCAAGCTGGCTCTCCAGGTCGGTGTGGTCGCAAACAGGCTGAGTGGAAGATGAAGCACCATGCGAGGATCGGACTGCCTCCAGCTCCTCGCGCTAAAAAGAGAAAGCATTACCATTAATTGAATTTCAAATCCAAATCCTTCTAATTACAAGTGCTTACCAGCTCATCAACGGTATGCTGGAGGTCCTCACGCTGCCGGATCGTGGAGTCGAGGAGTCCCTGTACCATGGCCAGTCTCCCCTCTATGTCGAACTACAATAAATGCATGTTGGTCACATATTGAATAATCAAGAACAAATGAATTTAAAGGCATACCTGTCCGCGAGCGCTCTGATAAACTCGGCTGCCGTATGCCTGAGAGTACGCCTGGAGGTAGGCATCATCTGAATCCGCTCCCGCAGGGACTGCTCGGCCACGCCTCTTCCAATCTGCGTACTGCTCCCGGGCACGCTGTCGCCAGTCATCTGTCCCCTGGAGGCCTCGGAAGCGTCGTCCAGGTCGTGGGTCCGTCGCCTGGGTCGGGAACTCTACCACCGCCTGATGGAGTCCTAGTGTCCTCATGATCAACCTATGGTATAGTGGCTCGACCAGGTTGAGGGCATGCAACCAGATCTCTCTCCCGAAGTATGGGATGGCCGCCTCCACCCAGGGCATCACCTCGGCGTCCCTTTGATAGGGAGTCCAGACCACCTGCATAGTTCAATTTATCATTGCCCTGGATCTCATTCAGATAATATAATTCAATTTCAAAAATTAAATTTTACCTCTATATGGGGCATCGTATCTAACATCTCCTGAATGTGGGTGACCTGGTCCTTCAAAGATCGGCTGTCTCGTGTAGGGGTCCATCGTCTGGCCAGGGGCAGTAGATCTCCTCGATCCTCCCAAGCACGCCTGAGGGTAGGAAGATACAAATAACTCCAAACCTGAAATGTAGCTCATGTGATCAATATAAGAGGAAGTGCATAATTTAATCCATGGAGTTTAAGGTTTAGAGAGATACCTGAAGTAGAGGGTAAAACCCCCTGAGTGAAGACTGGAGTGAAGAAATGCCGAAGCTGTCAAACAAATGGGCTAGGACTGCCGCACCCCAAGCATACCGTCCAACTCTGTCCAGATCCTCCAGTAGGGGTAGAAATCGGCAGCTCACTGCATCACCCTGAGTCGCTAGAAGTAGCTTGCCGATCAGCAGAATAAGAAACCTCCTCAGCTCCATGTCGGCCTGTGCGCCAGCCTCAGTCGCGAAACTCTCTCTGGCTCCAGCCTCTAGTCTCCTCTCATGAGCCGTCAAAGTCTCTCCCACCTCCCTCTGCGTGTGGAACAAGCCGAGACTCTCCTGCAAAGCAATCCTCGACAGTAGCGAGGTCCGGCCAGTCCCCTCCAGCTCCAAGCCTAGCAGTCTACGCGCCATCTCCCGGTAGTCGGGGTAAGTGCAGCCCGTCACTGTCGATCCATGCACCCGCAGCCCGGTGATACGGGTGACGTCCTCTAGAGTCGGAATCATATGACCCCAGGGGAAGAGGAAGGCCTTGCACCCCTAGTCCCATCTGGCTTTCAGGGCCCTTATCAATCCCACATCGACTCTCAGCACCTCTATCTCCAGGAACTCCCCGAAGCCCATTCGGCGGAGGCGGGCCCGTTGAAACTCCGGTAGTGCGGAGTAGACGGCCCGAACCAATGTCTATGAAATCCGGGCACGAACTGCACCCCCCACACCCTGCACACAACATAAAAAAGCAAGAAATATCAATTTGTGATCATCAAACAAAACAAAAAATCAGAAAATAAGAAAAATTGGCATTCTGTTCTTTATTGCGCTATATCGTCATAGCGCGTTCTTCAAGAACGCGCTATGAAGATATAGCGCGTTCACCTTCCGCAGGTAGGGGGTGACCCCTCATTCCCCAGATCTTTTCCATGGGCTTTCTACCCTACACATTGGTCTAAAGGGGCATCTCCCCTTCCGTCTTCATCTCATTTGAAAAGAAAAAATAAGAAAAATCAAAAGAAAGAAAGATTAGGGCGGTTTTCTTACCAATCGACGTTTTCGGGCCGCCACGCCACCAATGGGCTCCGCCGCTATTTCCTCGGCCGCCGGGGCGCCTTCAACCTCTTCGGCATCGTCCGGGGGGATCTCCATTTCGTCCCCTTCAAGCCGGGCCGAGACGGTCGCCTCCGAATCGGCATTCTCTTCCGCGGGAGGGGGCGTTCGTTGCTCCTCCACGCAAGATTATTGACGGCCATGGGTGGCGCACCGTTTGGAGCGTTGAGGAGGATCCTCTTTCATTGGATTAGAGCAATGAGGGTTCGGGTTGGTGAGAGGGCGAGAGAGGGAGTCGAGGGAGGGAAGTATGGGTTTGAATAAGAGAAAAGGGGGGGGGTTTTAAAAACTTGCATGTGATTAACGCGCTATACGTTCATAGCGCGACATTAACGCGCTATGGATATATAGCGCGATAACCAAAGTAAAAAGAGAAATGAAAATAGAAGGGGGGAGGGAGAGAAAAGGAAGTGCCATGAGAATATATGTTGAGAGTGAATGAGAAACTTGTGTTCTTTTGCTTATGCGTGCCTGAATTTGCTTGAATTTGCTTAACATTGAATTCGCAGGAAAGCAAAAGAAAGATGATGATACGCCATCAGGTAAGTATTTCTTTATCCATTCCTTTTATTGCATTACTATATGATACTTACATTATTATATTATCTCAAGGACCGGCTGGTTCTCCGTATGTTTCGGGATTTGAGTTCCCCTCTACCAAAAACAGTGATGATCTAGAAACATGCAGTTAATCGTCGGATAGGCCGTTAGGTCAGACAAATTTGGGGACGATGGACTTCATCTCGCACGTCGTGGTTGCAGATAACTCTTGACCCAAGTCTGTTTGATTTAATAATATTATCCTTGAGTATCTTATATTTTATTTTTTTCTTGGCATTTGTTTTAATGATTTCTTTTATTTTAGCCCTGCACGCATCATGCCTTTTGCATTCATAAATGCCCAACTCTTCTTCCTAATTAAGGATCAATAATGCTTATGTTCTTGAACAAAGAAATTCAATTCCATTCCGAATTTGAAAGATTACTCCTAGTTGGACACTGGATCTCGCTGGTCGATGTGACCCTTGCCTAGAATTTGCTTATCCCCTTTCAATCCAATTCAACTTATCCTCCTTCTTTTGATCCACTCATTAGCTGTGAACCGCACGATGGCGTCGATGGATCCGCCGGGCTCGCGTCCATTCCACTAACTGAGTGAAATTCGTAGTTGCTACGCACTGCGGATGCCTCTTTTGTGCAAGAGGTTGATCAGCTCCCTTTTCTTTGTTCCGCGCCTATCGTTCTAGGCAGAGGTCACTGATGCTAGCTCGATCTTGTGGTTAGCACAGAGTTTTTTGGATTATTCCTATCATTTGTCGGTTGTGATGGGTGTCTCTTTTTCCTTGATATCCACTTATCAGTCCGCTCCACTGCATTTCACTTCATCTCCCCGTCACTACCACTCTGTGTCATCTCCGTTTTGCCTCCGTTTTACCTCCGTCTCGCTCCCCTGCAAAGCGGATATCAAGGAGGGGCATCTGTAGACACCCAATTTTGGCCGATAAATTGGGCATTTTCTTTGTTCTCCTAGTTAATGCCCCAATTGATCCTTAGTTGGTTGATTTTCTGGGATGTCTCTCTATTCTTGGCCCAACATTTCAATTCCATACCTTGGATCTCGTCTCGAGTTTGGCATCCCCGCGCTATCCGCTCTTATCGCTTTCTTGTTCATAGCGCGTTGTGGATCTAATTGAAGTTATCATTTGAACAGTTGTTATTTTCTTGACATCTGATCATTATAGCATCCACTTTGGATGTTATTCTCACTCAACATTTGATTAAGTGACTGCCCAAAGGATTTTTCTCCTTTTTCTAAATCATTTGATGGGCCTTTAATTATCGCGCTATATCGTCATAGCGCGTTCTTCATGAACGCGCTATACGCTTGTAGCGCGTTCTCAGTCAGAAACCCAGTCCGACCCGGACTCCCCTCTTTCATCTCAGAGTCCTTATTTGGTAAGTTTCCAATCATATTCCTTCCAAAGGAAGGTTCCAAACCCTAATAGGAGTCTTTCCCCCTCATTAATCGGCAGGATTACCTCAATTTGAGCCGCCAAACCTTTGGATTGAATTGAACTCCGACCTAGGGTTGCTTCTCGATCTTTTTCCTATAAATTGCACCCTTTGGCCGTCGTTTCAGAGGGATGCAACTCGAGATCTTGACGAGGAGGAGGCTGTTTCGTTCCAAATCAACAACTCCTCGCTCCTCACACATCCAAGGGAGTATTTAGGGATTATTCTCGTGTTCTTCCTCTTTCTACTCTCTCTTTCCCCAAAGCACTGATTTTTATTCTTGCATAGCATTGCATCCAGATTTTAAACACTCTTTTACAAAACACATGCATACACACACACCACACCTATCTTTTGGCCCTTCCATAGGGGTTTAAAAACCACCAAACCCCCAGGTAATCGAGCCCCCCGTTTGCATGCTTTTGATTAAGAATAGGGGTAGATTCTACTAAAATCTCGTTCTAATGGGCCTTTTATTTGTTGTTTATGATTGTTTGCCGGCACTAGAAGACTAATACGTGGAGCCCTTGCACCTTGGCCGGCCTTGGAGCAAGGAAGGAACGAATCCAAATAACCCCGCTTCCTGTCTGATATTGCGCTATAGGTTCCTGGCGCGATCTGAAGAACGCGCTGGGACGATACAGCGCGTTCATCCCCAGGCCAGCCCTTGGCCATCTTGAATTTCTGAGGTATGTAACATGTCATATCTTGATCTTTATATTATTTGGCATGTTGTTGGCCTTAGTGGCGATCACGGATTTTGATTATTACATGTAACCCCCCTTTTTATCATCAATTGTACTTCTATATCTTGCCAAATCATCTTTCATGCAAATCATTTAATTTGGGGGGGGGGTTTAATTTCATAATCTACACTATCCAGGCGGCCACCAAGTATAGGCTGGCCGCCGCCGCTGCCGCTGCCGCAGCCCTCGCGGAGGGTCGTGGCGATTTGCTGTTGGAGGGGGAACGGGACGATCAAAGAAGAGCCTTCGAGGATGGAGGGGAGGAGGTGGACGAGGATTTATTGCAGAACCCTTGGCTCTGCGCCTTGGATTTTGTTGGTGGGAGTGAAAATACTTCTTCTATAAGTTCTATTAAGGCTCTCGGAAGCACTGACTGGGTGCCGAAGTTGATGGGAATTGTTAAATCTTGCAAACCTAATGGTTTGGGCGATCTGTTTGTGACTCTGAAGGATGCTACTGGCACCATAGGTGCTTCAATCCATCGGAGAGTGCTCATGGAGGGCAACTTCGGTGGTGACTTGTCAGTCGGCTGTGTGCTTATTCTGAAGCAGGTGGCTATCTTCTCCCCCATGCGACAAGTGGTTTATTTAAATGTTACATTGAACAATATGGACAAGCTTTTTGCCAAGGACAGTGGACCTCCTGTTGTGCCCCTGTGTGGTTTTGATGATGGCTGACACACCATGAGTCACACTGAGGTGTGCTAGATTCTTATAGATGACTGTTTGACTGCCTGAATATCTGACTGTTTGCTTGAATAGCTAATTCATGAATATGGCTAGATTGGGTTAACGTAGTGGCTAATTGTTTGTTCATGCATTACTCTATTTGCCAGGTGTATACATCAGTCAGCATTGCATTTTGTTCACGAAGTCTATACACTGCTGGATGTTCATGTCTGCACATTGGTGTTTTTCCCTACGTTCTGGCCAAGTCTATACAGCCTCATTCATACCTTTGGTCCAAGCCAAAGTCTACACAACGCCCTTCACTGAAAGTCTATACATTCGCTGCAGAGATCACGGTCAAGTGTGTGCATTTGACGAAGGCATCGCAAGTCTAGACAGTGGACAGCGTCTTGTGCATATAGCAAGTCTAGACATTACACTGTAGCATGCATTTCCTTAAAGTCTATACATCGGACTGGTCTGCATAGGCTAAGTGTATACATCATCAAGTACAATCATGCACTGTTCATGAAGTCTGTATAGCCGTGTCATTCACTGCCAAGTCTGCATAATTGGTCTTCAATGACAAAGTCCATACATTGGACTGTTCTTCAAAGTCTGCACAGTGGCTTCACATCTTCAAGTCTGTACAGCCGTTTGCTTTTGAACTTCAAGTCTATACGTTGCACTGTTCCTCTCGTGTTCGTGTCATTCCCTTTACTGTGTCTTCATGTTACTTATTATCATACTTCGTGTTGTTTATGTTTACTGTCCTTCAGGTCGTGTGTCCGTGTTGCTTCCACTATATTTCGTGTCGTTTCCTTTGTTTTTAGTTGTTCATCTCGTGTCGATTTCGTTTGTTTTTGAAACCACACTTCGTGTCGGTTTCTGTGTTGATCTTCGTGATGTGTCCGTGTCTTTCGTATTATTTCAGTCGTTATGTCTTCGTGTTGAGTTTAGGAACTTCGTGTCGTTTCTTTCTGGTCCCACTGCTTCATCACGTGTCATGATAGCCGTGGCATCTTCTGTCTCCGTGTCGTTCTTACTTCGAGTCGTTTCTTTGTATTCGTCTTCGTGTTGGTCTTTAATTTTAGACTTCGTGTCTTTCTCGCTTTGACCACACTCCGTGTCGAATTCAGTTTTCGTCTTCATGCTGTTTTCAACTCGTGTCGGTTACTGTTTTCGTCTCCGTGTTGTTTCATGTCTTCGTATCGTGTTTTCTACACCTCGTGTCGTTGTCTCTTTGTGACTTCACCTCGTGTCATTTTTCATCATTTTCGTGTCATTTTTATTCCATTGCGTGTAGGACATCGCAGCACTCCGTGTTGCTTTCTGTGCAACTTCGTGTCGTTCTCTGTGTAGTGTGTGTTCTGTCACTACTGCACTTCGTGTCGTTCCTGTTGCACTACGTGTCATTTCTGTTTCACTTAGTGTCGTTTCCGTATTATGACTTCGTGTCGTGTTTCCTAGACATCATGTCTTTCGTGTGTTGAAACCACACTTCGTGTTGGTTTCTGTCTTGTCTCCATGTTGTCCTCGTGCCGTTCTCATTACTGGTTATTATATCATGTCGTTTTTACTTCGTGCTATAGTCACCATGTTGTTCTTCGTGTCGTTCTTCTTTTTACCTCGTGTTGTTTTATAACCTCACTTCGTGTCGTTCTCTTTGTTGTGTCTGTTCTGTCACAGTGTATCTCGTGTCATTCTTTCCTTACCTCGTGCTGTATTCACCTTGTGTATCTCGTGTCATTCTCAGTGCATCTAGTATTTCTATTACATGCTTCGTGCAGCTTTAGTTCCTATGGCCCTCAGCTTTAATGGTTTTCATCTCCTTGCAGGTCCGAGGAAGAACATTCCACACACCTGGGCAGCACGTGATCCGAGGCTGGAATGAAGCCTGCTGAGAGACTGCCACGTGGTCCGAATACTTAGGGCTGAAAGTGTGGAGGTCACACGTTGGGGCTGATGCTGCTGCTGCTATATATATGAGCCTCCTTCCACAGAAGAAGGCTGATCGAGTTGGTGAGAAGAAATGTCCACATAGAGAGCCACGATCCATAGAAAAAGAAAAGAGAAAGAAGAAGAGCAGAAGGAGAAGAAGAGAGAGAGATAGTGCTCGTGTGAAGAGAAGAAGAGGAAGAAGAATAGAGAAGAAGAGAGAGCTAGAGTGATAGAAGCTTCAACAGAAGATCTATTCCTGCTGGACCGTGGATCAAATCCAGGCCAGCCAGCTCCTGTGAGAGCCACATTTGTTTTTATCTTTTCAGCTTTCTGTTGCTGGTTTCGTTTTTCTTTTGATCTATTTACTTGCTGTTTTTCTGATTCTCTATAGAGAGGTCGGGGTCCCTCCTGTTGGTTCAGGAGAAGGGAGATTGCTATCTCCAGTTGCAAGTAGCTGGGTGCTACTTGTGGGTTCCCTCTGGTTAGAGGAAGGGAGGCTCGTCCTCCGGTTCTGGGCTTGTAGGATTCAAGTCCAGGGGTCCCTCCGGTTGGGAGGAAGAGAGGTCCGAGACCTCTGGTTTGCAGGTGACTTAGTGTCACTTGTGTTTCCCTCTGGAGTTCAGAGGAAGAGAGACTTGGGTCTCTAGGTTCCCCTCCGGTTTGGAGGAAGGGAGGATTGGTCCTCCGGTTCTAGTCTTGTGGGTTGCAAGACTAGGTGTTCCCTCCGGTCTGGAGGAAGAGAGACTTGCGTCTCTGGTTTGCTAGTGACTGGTGTCACTAGTGGTTCCCTCCGGTTGGGAGGAAGAGGGGAGGTTGTTCCCCTGGTCAAGCTGTTTGGCAGCATTTTGTTGCAGACTGAGTCTGCTGTGCTAGTGTTACTAGTGGAAGCCTCACTCCGGTTTGGAGTGAGGGGTGGACGTAGGTCGGTTGACCGAACCACCTAAAAAATCATTGTGCAGTGGTTTGTTTGATTGCCTGCTTCCGCTAGATGCATGCTAGGACCGTGATTTAATTGATTATCTACATCCTAGAGTTTAATTGAGTTTGTATATCTTGTTTGATCAATTGTCCACTGATCTAGTTGTTATCATCTCATGCAAATTTTAAATTGGGTAGAATTCCTTGATAGATCCATTCACCCCCCCTCTGGATCAGTGTTTATCAATCGCACCTAGTTAACAATTGGTATCAGAGCGGTTCTCTGATTGATCAGATCCAACGATCTGCAGAGGATCCTGTTGTCCCTCGGTGCTTATCTGTTTCTACCCTTCGCTGCATTAATCTGTTTGCGGATTTATTCAATGGATTCTCCACCTGTGTTCAATGGCTCTAACTTTAACTCATGGATTAGCAGTCTTCACAATTATGTGAAAATGATTAATCCGGATCTGTGGAAGTTAATTTCACAAGGTCCCCACGGATTGCCAAAGGAAAAGTCCAAATGGACTAAAAGTCACAAGTCAAAATATGGAGAAAATCAGAAGGCCTTTAACCTGATGAGAGCAGCCACTGACAAAACCTTATGGTCTTGTATTCATGATTGCAGGTCCGCCAAGGACATTATGGAGGAGCTGAAGCTTGCTCAGAAGGGAAATGTGGACAACTGTCTGATGGCTGACAAGAGCAACCATGCTAGTGATCAAAATGAATCGAAGAACGTGATAATGAGGAGGTAAACCCTTTCGAGAATTTTTCATTAGACGATTGGGAAGATGCCTATGCTAATCTGTTAAGATCCCATAAGAAACTAGGGAAGAAATATAAAAGTCTGAAAAAGAAGCTGGAAAATCTAGGAGGTGAAAATCTTGAAACTCTGAAAACTGAAAATGAAATCTTAAGAAGACAACTACAAGACTTTGACTCTATTACTACAGATCTAGATCATTTGAAATCTGAAAAACAAACTCTTATGAAACAAATTGGTCTACACAAAGAGGAGAGTCAAAAGCTTGTTTGTGAAATTGTTGAACTAAAGGAAAGGCTTAGCTTCGTTGATCAGACTCATAACAATGACGTTGTTCAAAATGAAAGATTGGTGAGAGATTTAGAGTGTATCAATTCTGAATTGGAAGAATTGAAATCTGAGAATGAAAAACTCAAAAACCAATCCAAAGAATTTGAACATAGATCAATGTACCTTGAAAAAGAAAATGGTTTGATCTCTGAGAAATTGGAGGCTGAAAGAACAATGAATTCAGAGATTCAGAAAAATCTTGACAAATTTCAATCTGAAAAACAACAAGAAATGTTTTATGAATGTCAGTCTTCAACAGATAAATGGGTGTTTGATGATGAACTCCTAGAGCAGAACAGTAAACTGAAAGAGGAAATCAATGAGTTGAAACACCTAAACACACAGTTGACAGATAGGCTAATGACAATGGAAAAAGGCAAGTGTGTGAGTGTGGATAATTCTGATAGGTTGATGAATGCTGAACAAGAAATTGAGAGTCTAAAAACCATCAACTTAATGTTAAATGGAAATGTCAGTTGCAGTGAACAGAAAATAGCTGGATATGAGCTTACTATCACATCCCTTCAACAAGAAGTTGATGATCTTTACAAGTCCTTATCTAAAACTGACAAGGAAATAGAATTAAAACAGGAAGTTGAAAAACTCAAGAGTCTGAATGATGCCTTGCATCAACAAGTCATTTCCTGTGAAACAGATCTGTCCAAATATGAAGCTAAAATTGCTGATTTGAATTTGAGATTAAAGACTTGAAAAATTCTCTATCAAAATTTGTCAAAGGAAAGGACAATCTGAATAAGCTTCTTGGAAAGAGTGATAACTTTGAGAGAAAGGGACTGGGCTATAGTCCGACAAATAAAAGGAGTAATGGGAATGAAACATCTACTATTTTTGTCAAAGCCACCAATCAGAACATAACCTCTGCTCCTTCTGTCTTCAAATTCACTGCACAAAAATCAACTGTGAAACCCAAAACTGTGGAACAAACTCCAAAACAGAAAAAGGGTGAAAATTCACAGAAAAAGGAAAAAGGGCTCCTGTTGCTGTAAAGAAAACTGCACACAATTCACATGATCTCTCACACACTCACATTAAAAAGGATTCATGTTATTATTGTGGGAAAGGAGGTCACATAATGGAGGATTGTGGATTGATGTTAAAGGATGAGCATGCTAGTGGAACTTTACATTCTAGAAATTCTTTTGATAAGAACCATGTTGCTAGGAAGCCTGATGCCTCATGTTATTATTGTGGGAAGCATGGTCATCTCATGAATGAATGTTTTATCATGAAAGAAGACAATAAACCACATGGCAGGTCTTCCATGCACTTTTATGATCCATATGGATCTAAACACAATTCTAGTCAGCACATTGTGTGCTTCAACTGTAATAAGCCTGGGCACAAGGCTGCTGAGTGCTGGTTTAGATCTACTTGGGGTAAAAATAGTTTTCATAGAAGAAATTCTTTTGCATGCTCCCACTGTGGAAAAATGGGCATACAGTCAAGGACTGTTGGTATGTTCAAAAGAACTATGTTAAACCCCATTTTGTCAAATTCCCTGCAAAACCTTTTGTGAAAATTTCATGCTATAACTGTGGGAAGCCAGGCCATAAATCTGCTGAATGTTGGATGGTTAAGAACAAGCATCAAACTGCTCATGCATATAACAGAAAATCTTATGAACATGCTTATAAACATCACCCTGCTGCTAACATGTATCATAAGAACAAAAACCAGCCATTTCATGTAGATACTGTGGAAAAGTTGGACATTCTATGGATGACTGTTCACTGATGAAATTGGATGATAATCTTGCTATGAAAATGTTTAGAATACCTGTTAGAGCTAATGCAGGACCCAAAGCTGCTTGGGTCCCTGCAGGATCAAAATGATCAATATTTTGCAGGTGTGCCTTGGAAGCTGAAGAATGAAAAGGGGTTAACCAAGGCACTCAAAAAGAAAACCCCAGGACTCAATTCAGGTAAGTTCTGAAATCTGTTTCAATTTCACTATCTGAAATTGTTGTTTTGCTTGGTTGATTTTTGATGATCTTCTCATGCTGTTGTTTGCACTAAATAAATGAGATTGCCTTGCACTGCATATGACATTTGCATGACCATCATGGTATATGAAATGGAATAGTGCTGGAGGGCAGATGGAGTATGTCTGGATGCTACTGCCTTGTGTGAGGTGGTCCTTGGACCAAGTCCTCCGCCCAGTATCTTGGGTCAAGTCATATAGAGCAGTGTATTGCATATCATGTTGATCTGTTGGTACTAAACTGAAGTTTTTCTAAAATATGAATTGAACAATCATGCTTCCAGTAATTCTCTTCTGTCTAATTTGCATGAATCATATCTGAATGCTGAATTTGGTATCATGTGATGTGATTTCGATACTTTTCACGCATATAGTCAGGGGGAGCTTTATTATATTGTTGTCACTATTTGAAATTCACACTCTACACTCTCTCAAATCATCAATTGACTATTTTGAGTTCATATCTTCTTGAATCCAAAAAAATTGGTTGCTAATCCTCAATCTGTTGAAGAAGGAGTGTTTCATTGAGTGATTGACTCTGCTAGTGGCTTAAACCTTACTCTCTCTTCCTGATTGACTCTTCCACCAGCTTATACTCTTCCTTCATATATCTCTTAGCTGGTGTGACTATTTTGGATCCATTATTGAGTTGTTGGTCAGCTAAATTTATTGTTCTGATCTGAGGAACTTAAACTGCATGTCATGCAATTCAGTCTGAGATTGTGGTAGAAACTCCTATCATATGGGTTTAAGAATTATCACTGAATCAGACTGATATAAGATTAATGTATTCTCAGCTTTGTAATTAAATGAATTGAAAATATCTGTTGATAAGGCTTAATAAACTTTAACCTCTTGTGTCATGTAATCCGTAAAGTCTCTCATCTGATATCTGAAAATTTGAAATCTAGGCTACTTTGGTAGAGATACATAGAGTGAGTGTTGTGGTTATTCTTTAACTTGAAAAAGTTGACTAAATGAAAATTGTGAATTCAGAGCAATGACTCAGTCACTGAGAAACTGAGTTCTTTATCAATGAAATAAAGTAACTCATGTCATGAGGTGCCACAGTTATCTCTGATAAAAATTTTAGTGAAACAAGACCTGACAGAGCAATAGCTTATTTGTGTTGAGTAGCTGGGGAGTCTGGCCTCTGATAAAGGTGTCTTCTTATGTAAAAAGACACTCATATTGCTAACTCTGCTCTCAAAGTGAGAGGCAATGCCAGTTATCACACTGAGTAACTGGGTCACTTCAACTAAGACTTGTTGTGCCTCATGTAAAAAGGTGTTGATCAACTTAAATTGCACAGGAAAAATATAATGTGCTTCAAATAAAATTATCTTGAAAAAATCTGTCAACTCATGTTCTTGAAAAAGTGTTTAATTTCAGTACTAACCTGTGTATTTTTTCAAAGGTGCTTTTGAGATCACATTTGCAAGATAAAAGATGATTGTTTTTGAGTGTTTTCTGACGATTTGGTTCACTTTTATTAAAACTTGGATTCAGATATGAGTATTGAGTTTAATTTGGCAAAGCTGGTATACATCAAAATTAAATCAGATTGATAATGTTGCTATTTCATAACTCTTTATGATAGAAGAGTCTACATTTTTTTAAGACTTATTGAAGTGATGTATGCATTCAAAACCCTCATGATCAGATTCATGCATGATCAACAAAAACTGTTTAGTCAACTCCTCTCTTATCAGTTGACTGATTCCTTCTGCATTTTTTTCTGACCATACAAATGTGAGGTGCCACTCCCATTATTACCTTGTTCACTTGCAGCCCTCTGAACTTCAGATTCCTTATGGTGGTGGATTTCAGATTGATTCCTGAGATGTATTTCTCTCCACACTGTTGAATCTTCCATCTTGTTCTGCCATAAGTTCTGATTCTGTGGTATTATCACCAGAATTCAGATTCTTTGTAATGGCTGATTTCAGATTGATTTATTGGATAACCAGAGTCCATTCCTGTGCTTCAAGTGGAGAGTAGTCAATCATGCATGTTGATAGGGAGAGAGCTGTTTCATTGTCATAAGGGTGATCTTCATTTTTAAGAACCATGACTCATTCTCATGTCAAAGGGGGGTCTTTTACCATGTCAAAGGGGGAGTATTGTTGCATACGCATCACTGCATGAGTTGTTTGACATAGGGGGAGAATTGATTTAATTGCTTCTGATATTGAGATGTCCTCATCTCATATGACATCTCTGAATTATTCGTCTTGCTAAAGTAAAAGGGGCAGTTTAGTCAAAAGGGGGAGCTTTTAATTCACTCTTCAACTCATGTCTTTTTTTGCTGAAGGCAAAGGGGTAGAAGAATCTAATCTGAGTCAGTGTAACTCATAGTGTTGCCATAATCAAAAAGGGGGAGATTGTTGTGCCCCTGTGTGGTTTTGATGATGGCTGACACACCATGAGTCACACTGAGGTGTGCTAGATTCTTATAGATGACTGTTTGACTGCCTGAATATCTGACTGTTTGCTTGAATAGCTAATTCATGAATATGGCTAGATTGGGTTAACGTAGTGGCTAATTGTTTGTTCATGCATTACTCTATTTGCCAAGTGTATACATCAGTCAGCATTGCATTTTGTTCACGAAGTCTATACACTGCTGGATGTTCATGTCTGCACATTGGTGTTTTTCCCTACGTTCTGGCCAAGTCTATACAGCCTCATTCATACCTTCGGTCCAAGCCAAAGTCTACACAACGCCCTTCACTGAAAGTCTATACATTCGCTGCAGAGATCACGGTCAAGTGTGTGCATTTGGCGAAGGCATCGCAAGTCTAGACAGTGGACAGCGTCTTGTGCATATAGCAAGTCTAGACATTGCACTGTAGCATGCATTTCCTTAAAGTCTATACATCGGACTGGTCTGCATAGGCTAAGTGTATACATCGTCAAGTACAATCATGCACTGTTCATGAAGTCTGTACAGCCGTGTCATTCACTGCCAAGTCTGCATAATTGGTCTTCAATGACAAAGTCCATACATTGGACTGTTCTTCAAAGTCTGCACAGTGGCTTCACATCTTCAAGTCTGTACAGCCGTTTGCTTTTGAACTTCAAGTCTATACGTTGCACTGTTCCTCTCGTGTTCGTGTCATTCCCTTTACTGTGTCTTCATGTTACTTATTATCATACTTCGTGTTGTTTATGTTTACTGTCCTTCAGGTCGTGTGTCTGTGTTGCTTCCACTATATTTCGTGTCCTTTCCTTTGTTTTTAGTTGTTCATCTCGTGTCGATTTCGTTTATTTTTGAAACCACACTTCGTGTCGGTTTCTGTGTTGATCTTCGTGATGTGTCCGTGTCTTTCGTATTATTTCAGTCGTTATGTCTTCGTGTTGAGTTTAGGAACTTCGTGTCGTTTCTTTCTGGTCCCACTGCTTCATCACGTGTCATGATAGCCATGGCATCTTCTGTCTCCGTGTCGTTCTTACTTCGAGTCGTTTCTTTGTATTCGTCTTCGTGTTGGTCTTTCGTTTTAGACTTCGTGTCTTTCTCGCTTTGACCACACTCCGTGTCGAATTCAGTTTTCGTCTTCATGCTGTTTTCAACTCGTGTCGGTTACTATTTTCGTCTCCGTGTTGTTTCATGTCTTCGTATCGTGTTTTCTACACCTCGTGTCGTTGTCTCTTTTGTGACTTCACCTCGTGTCGTTTTTCATCGTTTTTCGTGTCGTTTTTATTCCATTGCGTGCAGGACATCGCAGCACTCCGTGTTGCTTTCTGTGCAACTTCGTGTCATTCTCTGTGTAGTGTGTGTTCTGTCACTACTGCACTTCGTGTCATTCCTGTTGCACTACGTGTCGTTTCTGTTTCACTTAGTGTCGTTTCCGAATTATCTCTTCGTGTTGTTCTTCCTAGACATCGTGTCTTTCATGTGTTGAAACCACACTTCGTGTTGGTTTCTGTTTTACCTCCATGTTGTCCTCGTGCCGTTCTCATTACTGGTTATTATATCATGTCATTTTTACTTCGTGCTACAGTCACCATGTTGTTCTTCGTGTCGTTCTTCTTTTTACCTCGTGTTGTTTTATAACCTCACTTCGTGTCGTTCTCTTTGTTGTGTCTGTTCTGTCACAGTGTATCTCGTGTCATTCTTTCCTTACTCGTGCTGTATTCACCTTGTGTATCTCGTGTCGTTCTCAGTGCATCTAGTATTTCTATTACATACTTCGTGCAGCTTTAGTTCCTATGGCCCTCAGCTTTAATGGTTTTCATCTCCTTGCAGGTCCGAGGAAGAACATTCCACAGACTGGGCAGCACGTGATCCGAGGCTGGAATGAAGCCTGCTGAGAGACTGCCACGTGGTCCGAATTCTTAGGGCTGAAATGTGGAGGTCACACGTCGGGGCTGATGCTGCTGCTGCTATATATATGAGCCTTCTTCCACAGAAGAAGGCTGATCGAGTTGGTGAGAAGAAATGTCCACATAGAGAGCCACGATCCAGAGAAAAAGAAAAGAGAAAGAAGAAGAGCAGAAGGAGAAGAAGAGAGAGAGATAGTGCTCGTGTGAAGAGAAGAAGAGGAAGAAGAATAGAGAAGAAGAGAGAGCTAGAGTGATAGAAGCTTCAACAGAAGATCTGTTCCTGCTGGACCGTGGATCAAATCCAGGCCAGCCAGCTCCTGCGAGAGCCACATTTGTTTTTATCTTTTCAGCTTTCTGTTGCTGGTTTCATTTTTCTTTTGATCTATTTACTTGCTGTTTTTTCGATTCTCTGTAGAGAGGTCGGGGTCCCTCCTGTTGGTTCAGGAGAAGGGAGATTGCTATCTCCAGTTGCAAGTAGCTGGGTGCTACTTGTGGGTTCCCTCTGGTTAGAGGAAGGGAGGCTCGTCCTCCGGTTCTGGGCTTGTAGGATTCAAGTCCAGGGGTCCCTCCGGTTGGGAGGAAGAGAGGTCCGAGACCTCTGGTTTGCAGGTGACTTAGTGTCACTTGTGTTTCCCTCTGGAGTTCAGAGGAAGAGAGACTTGGGTCTCTAGGTTCCCCTCCGGTTTGGAGGAAGGGAGGATTGGTCCTCCGGTTCTAGTCTTGTGGGTTGCAAGACTAGGTGTTCCCTCCGGTCTGGAGGAAGAGAGACTTGCGTCTCTGGTTTGCTAGTGACTGGTGTCACTAGTGGTTCCCTCCGGTTGGGAGGAAGAGGGGAGGTTGTTCCCCTGGTCAAGCTGTTTGGCAGCATTTTGTTGCAGACTGAGTCTGCTGTGCTAGTGTTACTAGTGGAAGCCTCACTCCGGTTTGGAGTGAGGGGTGGACGTAGGTCGGTTGACCGAACCACCTAAAAAATCATTGTGCAGTGGTTTGTTTGATTGCCTGCTTTCGCTAGATGCATGCTAGGACCGTGATTTAATTGATTATCTACATCCTAGAGTTTAATTGAGTTTGTATATCTTGTTTGATCAATTGTCCACTGATCTAGTTGTTATCATCTCATGCAAATTTTAAATTGGGTAGAATTCCTTGATAGATCCATTCACCCCCCCTCTGGATTAGTGTTTATCAATCGCACCTAGTTAACACCTCCTAGTAGCCATATCCGGCCCACCTTGACTGCCAAATGTTCTGCTTTTGAGAAAATCTTGGATGATGGGATGGAACCTGTGGAGGGAGCCCGCTTGTTGAGTCATGGATCTCAAAGAATTGCTGCAGTTGGATCTCAAAGAGGCCTTCTAGTTGCATCAAGAGGCCTTCTTGTTGCATCCAGGACACCGGACACATGAAACATGGAGAAAAGGAAATGTTTACAAGCTTTTGATAGGGAAGTTGTGAAAAACATACATTGTAAAAGAACAGTGGATGGTGGACAGGTGGAACATTTGTCTGGCTTCTCCATGTCTACAGAAGAAGCTGCCATCAAATCTATTGGGTTTGGGGATGCATTGAGAGCTTTTTTGGTGGGGCGGGGTGCAGGTAACATCTACAATGAGGGAATCATCCATAATCCAAATTTTAAAAGGAGGATCAATGATGGATCAACTGAAACTCCAAGTGAAGAATTGGGGAATAGGATGAACATCACTAATGCAGCCATCTCCCTTGGGAAGGACAAGCTGGCCTCCCCACTGAACCAGGAAGCTGATCACATTGCTACTGAGCAGATCAGAAGCTCACAAAATATGGGCATAGATTGTGGAAAGGATGAAAGGACCGGAAGTCTACTCTACAAAACAAGTGGCACATCTGCATCCGACTCCTTGTTTTGCAAGCCTCCTGATAAAGTTGTGGAGCCTAAGAGAATGATTTCCAAAGTTTCTGTTGCACGGTGGACTGATGAACAACTCTTTGAGCTATTTTGTGATTATCAGGATGATGCCGATTTTTTCTGGAAAAAACAAGAGACCGCCTGCTGCACAGCATGTTGGATTGACTATTGGAACAACAATAGTCCTTCAGGAGCCATAGATTTGGCGGAGCATGGATAGTCCAAGATGGGCTTGGACACCAACTTGATACACCCTTCTAGTTCAGATCTTGGACTGCCCTCAGATATCGTAAACCAATCGGAAGGTAGAGTTGATAGCATTGCCTTCTTTCTGCAAGTGGAGATCGGGGGCGAAGCTGCTCAAGGACTCCTGCACCAATAGAAACAGGAACAAATGGGGGAGAGGAGATTACAACAAGACAGGAGGTGTAAGAGGGAAGAAGGAGAAGAAGACAAAACAGTCATGGGAGGAAGAGGAAGGATTCATATTAATCTCTGAAAAATAGATCTTTCTTACAAAGCCCTCATCGCTCCTGTCATTTATAGGCTCACTCCCAGGCTCCACCACCGGCAAGGCTCCCAACAGAGTTGGTTATGCCACTTGACTGGGTCAGTGCCATTGGACCAGACTAACCGTCACTACTGGATGATAATAGCCTTGACTCAAATGCCCACAGACCCCCTTTCCATCAGAATAATTCCTATGCTTATTTTCTTCCCAGTCAGCTGATTAGAATTTAATCCAGCTGATTACAAGATTATACTCGATGGAGGATCGAGTACGGCTTGAGCAGCCACCGATAGCTTTCAGCGGAGATGGTTGCGCCTGACATCATTACTTTTTATGATTCCTGGCGTTTGTGTGGCTGGGAGGAAGCCTCCATTGGCTGGGTATTTAGTGAAAAAATTGTTGGTTCTCTAAAATTTGTTTTTTGCACATTAACAGACAAGTGTGAAAAGGTCAGATGGACAACTATTTACACTCCAGCTAGATGCCGCATAGGCTTGTTAAAAGTGGATTGGAGTCGAGAACCCGAGTTAATAAATCATTTTCCTGCAATGAATCTACCTATCTACCTACCTACCTACCTACCTACATATAAGCATGGAAAAATACTTATTACCCATGCAGGAGGGTAAGTTTACTACATGTCCTATATAAGGGTGACAAATAGCTATATAAGGGTGACCAATAGCTTAGTTTTCTCGCATTTCCGAGGTGACAAATGAGACTTCAAATGCTATTTAAAAGTGATAAATATCTATCTAAGGGTGACAAATAGTTATGTAAGGGTGACAAATAGCGTACTCCTATCAGTTTTTGCGCATTCCCGAGACGACGAATGAGAGTTCTAATGCTATTTAAAAGTGACAATTAGCTATCTAATGGTGAAAAATAGCTATCTAAGGGTGACAAATTTATGAATAAGGGTGACAAATAGATGGAAGTGCACATAAGCATTTAAGAAGTATTTAAGAAATTTAATGGGTAGGATCCATGTGCCAATGACATGGACCAATATCGCATTAAATGGGTAACTTTTCTACCCATTTAGGAAGGTAGCTAGCATTTCTCATGAGTATGGGACATGCCTATCATCCATTCGAAGTTCAGGCTCAGCAACCACAGCCCGATATGATCAGTGTTTTCCCATCCAGGTCCAACATGTTGGCTCAGTTGACGAGCAGACAAGAAGGGGGGGTGAATTATCCCCCAAGCGAGATGGCAATTTTTAAACTAACTTAGCAGGATTAAAGCAACTAACACCTGTAAACTACGATGGAATGAAATTTGAAACCTATGTAGAAGTAGTTCTCTCAACCTTTCTGATCTCACACGATCATGTAAACGGATTAAGCATGCAAACACACGACCACTCAGTGTAAGAGAGATTTTTAAGGTGGTTAGGGACCACACCGGGCTCCCTACATCCACCCCTCACCAACTGATGAGGCTTCCACTATCTTGTACCAACCTACAAGACAACACACGGAGCCTAGCTCCAACACACACGTAGGTAGAACCTACACACACACGGAGACAAAGTCTCCAACACGATCCGACGACCAGATCAACAACACACACACACACACACGCTGCAACAGTCGTAGAACCAAACACACACGACCGTACGCAGATGGTCCACACACAAATACTTTCGAGTTCAAAAAATAAAAATATATGTTCAATACATGCTTAAACTGAAATATAAACCATGAAGAACATCATAGATAGATAAATGAAAGTTGTAGAGTTTGTCCTCTTGATATCCAAAGGCCGATTGATGATATTCCTTGAAGCTCAGGTCAGAGGGAAGACGGATGATCACGATTTCAATATCTTCTTTTTCCTCTCTTCAATCTGCTCCTCTTTTTCTTCTTCCACAAACCCTAGAAAAGCCTTGGAGAAGATGAAATCCCCTTCTCTTCTCCTTCTCCTTCTCTCCTTCTTCTCCTTCTTCTCCTGCAAGATAGAAAAACATTAGATCATTAGGGTTCAACCTCCCAAAAATTTCAACATAGCCCAAAAGACTTGAAAACCCCTTCTAGAACCCTCCAAAATGTGTTTCATATGTGTATCAATAGATCAGGGGTAATGGGGTAAAATTTCAGCCCCATTAGAGGTGACACGAGTGGGTTTTGTGGACTTGCAAAAATCACGTGCAGAGGGTGAAACAGATATGGGACGTCCCATCTAACAACTGGGACGTCCCATTTTCAGACAGCAAGGCTTTCTTACCAATGGGAAGAACAGGGGTCGACCCATTGTTGTAGGGGGGTCGACCCTTTCCTGCAGATTGTTCTGTTTTGTCCAGAACAAGCATAGGGGTCGACCCTTTCAGTAAGGGGTCGACCCTTTCTAGCTCTGCACATTGAAATGCCTATTCTATGAGATCCAAATGATGTAAACATGTAGCCCATTGACACAAAAAATTCAACCATGAATTTCCTTCTTGAAAATCAAAGTAAAATAAGTGGTTTACATGTGAATCAAAGCTTATGCATCAAGGATAGCACATTAAGGTTGTTTAGTCAAAAATACTTCAATGAACATAACTTCACAACCATCAAGATGCATATTACACCATTTCACATAACTAAAAACTGGAATGAAAATACCATGCATCCAAGTAAATGTATGAGTGCTATCAAACTAATTTTCACCAAGATTAACATAAACTTCCAAATGCATTCTAAGCCACAATGACCCCATGAAGAATACACATGAAACCAAGTAAGCCAACCCTTCAAGCAAGCACACACAATTTGTTGCTTCCGCACACACACAATACTCACAATATTTGTTATCATCAAAATAATTACCAAAATCAATGAGAGAACACAACAAACCCAACAATCTCCCCCTTTTTGATTACAACTAAATATTGTGGCAATCAACGCAATCTCCCCCTTTGGCATTATCAAAAAGTGGAGTCTAGGGGGCAAGATGTGAAACGTCATTAACAAAGCCCTCATACACAAAGTGTAAGTGAAAATCAATGGTGCAAGAACCCATTAATGAACCTACCATGAAAAGAAGACATGTAAACTATGAACACTATGCAACATGAACAGTAGAAGCAATTTGGAATAGAACCAAGTGAACATATTCTTCCCTTTTTGTCATCAACAAAATTCGATTGACAATGGGGTTATTAAGAGAATGATATGTACAATATGTTCAAAAAGATGCAGTTCAAAATATGCACATGTGAATGCTCTAAATGCCAGATATGCACAATATGATGTATATTCTTCAATTGCAAAGTGTATGCACAATGCACAAGATATGTCAAAATGAAAATAAGCACCCTTACTATCTCTCCCCATTTGTTATCAACAAAAACAAGAGCAATGGGGAATGTATGAACATGCAAGCACACACAAGCACGACTATCAGGCATGCAAATAATACTAGTAATAGCTCCCCCTGAATGGGGCAGGGGTTATGTAAAGGCAGGTGATTCAAAGTCAAAATGCAATACATGAAGCATAACTAAAGGAGTTGTGCATTCATATACTAGAAGTACTACATAGACTATGAATGTAAACAAATTCAGAGTGTACATCCACCACAATGATACCCAAGTGTGAAAAGTGATGCAATGAATAATGAGCTTCAAAATATATGGATATTCAGTTTTTTTTAGAACGCTAGAAGGTTAATCTCCTCTCTACACTTTCACTTTAGATACTAGACTATCGGTAGCTTCGCACAACCCCGTTTATGTTTCTTTTTATTGGACTTTGCCGTTCGGCGCGAGTCACCTCATATTTCTTAATGGAGATTCTCGGCTACTAGGATTCATCACGTGCTTTGATTTTTCTTATGGATCTTTGCTTCACCGTTCGGCGTGAGTTTCCTCATTTATTTCAGTGGAGATTCCCGGCTACTAGGTTTGACATCCACTTATACATTATTTAGTGGGGTAGGTAGCTTTTTCCTCATCACTGCAAGAAAAACCGCGAGTAGCGACCGACCTCTCGGTCGCTATTCGGTCGCAGATCGGTCGCAAAGATCATGTCGCGACCGAACAGACACCTATTAGCGACCGAACATGTCGGTCGCTATATAATAGTCGCTAAATGGCGACCGATATAAATCGGTCGCAGAATAGGTCGCCGTTAGCGACCGATAATTATCGGTCGTAGATAGCGACCGATAATTATCGGTCGCAATATCAGTAGCGGATAGCGACCGATATAAATCGGTCGCATTATCCGTCGCTAATATATACAGTCGCTATTCGGTCGCTATTCGGTCGCTAATTTTAATACTTTAATAAAATAAATAATAAAGACAGTCGCTATTCGGTCGCTAATTTTGCAGTAATTTTTTTTTATAAATTTATATAATCGACTATAAATCACCTGATAAATAACAATTTAATAAAATAAATAACCTGATAAATAACAATTTCATAAAAACATATAAATCAACTACACAAATCACAATCTCCACGAACTTCAAATTCATCACATACAAACACACAAATTAATCATACATCCATAATAAAATGACAACATGCAAATAACTAAAATGAAATCACAAATCCTCCGCATATGTGTCATCCTGGTCGTCATCTCGTCCAACATCTCGCGACGGATGATCCTGTATATCATTTAAAAAAATTAAAATCAAATCCTTAATAAAGAAATCAATTTTTCTTGAAAATTAAAAGCAAGATGTTTTTCATTTAAGTGAAATTGACGAATGACAATTTTAAACGTTTTGCTCAAATCGGTAGTCCAATTTGGACTCCGTCAGTTTCTACAAGTCACTCTCACCTTCCCGGTCGTGTTGGAGTCATTGACAAATTAATTGGACATATATTTCTTTATTTTTGACCCTCTTACACTCGATTAACTTGGTTCTATTTAGGAAATGTAAATTTGAGCATCGAGCTCAAATTTGGAGTCCAATTTGAACTCCGTCAGTTTCTACAGGTTACTTTCACCCCCCATGTCGTGTTGGAACAATCGATGGATTGATTGGACCTCTCTTTTCAATTTTGGACCCTCAAACCCAAGTTCATAGAGTTAAGAAAATGATATTTTCCCCTCCTCAATCTAAATTCTTATATTTTGTAAGATGATATTTAGAGTTAACAAATAGAAAATCAATCAAATAAAATACTTACCGGAGGCTGCTGTGCACGAGGTGCAGGAGGTGCAGGAGGTGCTCTATTACTAGCAAGTCCCAATTCTGTGAGCATCTGGGAGACGGTCTGAGAGACGATGGTTGAGATATTCTGAGAGACGGTCTCGTTGACGATCGCCCTAAACATATCTGGAGTCATGGTCGGGGCGGCACTGGAAGAACCATCTGGGGCTGCTGGTGTGGTAAATGGAGAGGTCGCATGTGAGACCGAACTCGAGCATGATGATAACACCCTAGTCGTGCCCAAGCTATGTCCAAAACCATAAACATGGCCTTTCTTGGGTGCCCCAGATGCTGCAACCCAAATGTCAGGATCCAACTCTGGACGCTGACTGTCATCCCCGTACCTCTCATCCATTCCTCTACTATATGAGTCCTGCAAAAAACAAAAAAACAAAACAAAATTATTCTACAGTTTAATCTTAAATGAAAACTATTAATGTATACACTTACCGCTACCTCCCGAGCTTTCTCACTAATGTAAGCATTTGTCCCTTTCTTCTTATGAGTATGATCACAAAGTTCTTGAAATTGAGGTGGCCGCTTTAACTGTACTTCCTGTTATTCAAAAAAATCACAGTTTATTATTAGATTAAAAAAAAATACAAATGTAGAAGTGCACTTACCAATCTCGCTTTATGCGTTGCAAAGGAGACAGAGCCACCCGTGTGTACATTCGCTTCAGGATGCGCTGCTCTGTTTTGCTTTGCTTTGTTTGAATTGTCATTCCATTTCTCCGTTCCCCAAATGTTGCACAGCTCCGTCCAATACTCCTTTCTCATCCACACAGGCCCATGCTCCTTCCATTGGTTCTTATCTGTACTTGTACATGCTCTTTCTGCATTTTTTCGGATATTGTGCATAAGATGTTTGAAATTTGCTCTTGCAGTAGTTGTCCATGCAGATCTAGCACGTAACTCATCTGAATGCTCTGTGAATCGATGATTCCTCTACATATTAACAAAAAATAAATTATATGTTACATAACAATAAGTGTGTTAAAATATAGCAGGAAAATGACTTAATATGATAAAATAAGATAAATACCAAGAACATAGTGAACAATAAATCCCGAACATCCATCGGAAAATCAGAAAAGCGACGGATGGGGCCTGGAAAATGTGCTTCAATTGACTTTGTAATAAATTGTGATGCTTGGGCTGGCTCTATTTTATTCCTGAAATTGAAAATATTAATACCACAATGATGAATAGATAACAAAAATAATGCATTACATACCCTTCATTTATCCACACTGCCCGCATCGTCTCATTATAACTGCCCTCCCCCTCGTGATGACTCGTCTCGTCATCAGCACGTACTATATGAAATGGACAAAAATAAATAAAACAAACTATCAAAAAAATATAGAAATGTAAATGAACATACCTGACTCAGCTGGAGGAGGTGTAGATCCACTCGCCATGTGTGATGGCGGTGCAGAGGCCGTCAATCTACCTGTTGTCAGTGGTAACGGTGCAGAGGTCGTGGGTCCTGTAAGGATAAGAATCAGATAGCACAAAAACATAAAGAATTATTTTAAACAAATACTACAATGCATTATACATGAAAGTATACATACCTACTACCGGTGGTAGCGGTGCAGAGGTCGGTGGTAACGGTGCAGAGGTCGTGGGTCCTGTGAAAATAAGAATAAGATACCACAAAAACATAAAGAATTATTTTAAACAAATACTACAATGCATTATACATGAAAGTATACATACCTACTACCGGTGGTAGCGGTGCAGAGGTCGGTGGTAACGGTGCAGAGGTCGTGGGTCCTGTGAAAATAAGAATAAGATACCACAAAAACATAAAGAATTATTTTAAACAAATACTACAATGCATTATACATGAAAGTATACATACCTACTACCGGTGGTAGCGGTGCAGAGGTCGGTGGTAACGGTGCAGAGGTCGTGGGTCCTGTGAAAATAAGAATAAGATACCACAAAAATATAAAGAATTATTTTAAACAAATACTACAATGCATTATACATGAAAGTATACATACCTACTACCGGTGGTAGCGGTGCAGAGGTCGGTGGTAACGGTGCAGAAGTCGTGGGTCCTGTAAGGATAAGAATCAGATACCACAAAAACATAAAGAATTATTTTAAACAAATACTACAATGCATTATACATGAAAGTATACATACCTACTACCGGTGTAGAAATGGAAGTAAATCTCCTCCCGCTACCCTCTCCCCTCCCACCTGAAGAAGTCCCACGCCGTCCTCGAACCATATCTTCAACTGGTAATAAAATACATGCATATTCATCAAATAGTGAAAGAAAGAAAGTTACAGAGTATTAAAATTTTAGGTAAAATTGTATACCATTAATCAAACATTCTGGACCTCATCTTCAGATGTTGGAGATATATCAAATTCAACATTCACATCTTCATTATCAGATTCATTTTGATCACTAATATATTCCTCCTCTTCGGAGTCCCCCAACTGTATTTCAGGTTGTTCTGGATCGACTTCTTCCACTTCATTCTCTTTAGATAAAGACAGTGCCTCCACAGATTCATCACTAGAAGCAGGCAACTCTACATCATCACCCAAGTCTGATTGAAAGAATTCGGCATTCACATCCAACTCTACTGTTTCAGTCAAATCCAACTCATAATCCGGGAAAAACCTTGCCTTAACCTTGCAAACTGCCCACCAATCATTTCTTTCTTTATTTCTAGACAATGGATACTTTGTATAATAGACCTGCTGGGCTTGTGCGGCCAAAATGAATGGATCATAAGTATTCAATTTAGACTTATGTCTGATATCAACAATCCCATATGTTGTGTCATTTCGAACAGAATTGGGATCAAACCAATGACACTTGAACAGAAATATATAGTTGTCATCTCCGAGATATTGCAATTCTAAGATCTCCTCAATAATACCATAATAATCACGTTCGTTTTCATTATATGTACTTCCTTTCACACATACCCCGCTGTTCATTGTTGACTTATTCTGCCCATATTGTCTAGTGTGAAATCTATACCCATTCACAATAAATGCTGGATATGTACGTGCAACTTTCGATGGGCCATAACTACTCTCTCGAATTCTTTGATCAGTAATAAAACCATTTTCAACCTACATATGGAGAGCACACTAGTCAGAATTTGTCATTGGCCTAACAAGGAGAAAGAGTAGTAATAATACTTACACGATATTTCAGCCAAGAAGCAAATGATTTTTCTCGTTCTTTTTCAACCTCCATGTCAGTGAGATATGGACATCTTTGGATTAATTCTGAGTCAAATTGTCTGTATTACGACCATTGGAGCATTATAGATGGAATGGAAAATAATAAGTTATAGACACAATGTAATGTGAGCAGAGAACTTACGTAACATAAGGTTCAACCTCCATACAATTTAAAGGATGTACATTTCTGCACAGTGCAATTCTCTATCATTTAGCATCCGACTCGAAGAACGTCCATACGCACGTCCAGGATACTTAAATATAGATAGCCGCTCAGAGTGAACGGAGTCTCCCCCATCATCATTACGTGGTGGCCGAGTACGACGAGTTTGTACCTCAGGTTCAAAGTACATTGAACAGAAATTTGATATTTCTTCCATAATGTACGCCTCCGCAATGGAACCCTCTACTTTTGCCTTGTTGCGAACTTTCATTTTCAATTCATGCATGCACCTACCAGAATGTTCATAAGATAATGAAAAACACATCAACATCTAATTGAATTATGAAGAGAAAATATATATATATTACCTCTCAAATGGATACATCCATCTAAATTGTACTGGCCCTCCTACTTTAGCCTCATATGGTAAGTGTATAAGCAGGTGCTCCATTGAATCAAAGAATGAGGGTGGAAATATCTTTTCCAATCTACAAACTGTCGTGATCACATTCTGTTCAATAGTTTCCACATCTTCATACCTGAGCTCTGATGCACATAAAATTTTGAAAAACTGACTTAACTCAGTCACTGCTCCCCATATCGGCTTCGGCATCATATCACGAAATACAATAGGTAACAACCTCTGCATGAACACATGACAGTCATGACTTTTTATTCCATATATTTTCCCCTCATTTGTATTCACGCAACGAGCAATGTTAGACACATAACCATCTGGAAATCTCAATTGTTTTAGCCAAAAGCATACTTCTTTAATCTGTGCAGCTCCAAGGGCGTAAATTGCTTTCGGTTTAACTGTTTTACCATTTCTATCAATAAGTTCCAGTTCTGGACGTTTACAATGTATTTTCACGTCTAAACGAGCATTCACATTATCCTTTGTTTTGCCTTTTATGTCCATAATAGTGTTGAACACATTATCAAAGACATTCTTCTCAACATGCATGACGTCGAGGTTATGTCGTATAAGAAGAGTTGACCAATAAGGCAATTCCCAGAAGATACTTTTTTTGACCCAGTTGTGATCCTTCCCAAATCCAGGGAGCTGTCTTGTGCTGCTCGACAATTGTGCTATATCTGGTAAGTTCTGTACACTTGCTGCTAAATGTGGACCAGACAACCGTTCAAAATCAGCTTCTTCCAATTCAATTCTGTTCTTTAAGAATGCATCTTTTTGCCTTCTAAACGGATGGTCCCTTGGTAGAAATCGTCGATGACAATCAAACCAGCATGACTTGCCACCATGCTTAAGTACAAATGATTTGGAACTGTCCATACAGTAAGGACATGCTAGTTTTCCATGAGTGCTCCAGCTAGATAACATTCCATATGCAGGAAAGTCGCTTATTGTCCACATCAATGCAGCCTTCATAGTGAAATTTTGTTTTCTGGATGCATCATAGGTAGTAACCCCATCAGTCCATAACAATTTCAACTCATCAATCAACGGCCTGAGATATATGTCTAGTTTTTTCCCAGGATTTTTTGGACCAGGGATCAATAATGATAGAAATAAATGCTCTCGTTTCATGCACATATTTGGCGGAAGATTATATGGTGTCACGAAAACTGGCCAGCAAGAGTAGGAAGTCATTGAACCTCCAAATGGATTGAATCCATCAGTACATAAACCCAGCCTTACATTACGCGACTCTTTTGAGAAAGTAGGGTGAGCACGGTTAAAGTGACTCCAAGCTTCGGCATCTGCAGGATGACTGATTACATTATGTTGTCGACGTACTCTTTCCGCATGCCATCTCATATGTTGAGCTATCTTTGGTGACATATACATTCTCTGCAATCTCGGTGCAATAGGAAAATACCGCAATGACATATATGGTATATCTTTTTGCTTTGAATTGTCCCCTTTCTTAGGCTTGAATCTATCATGACCACATATGGAACATGATACCTTACTTTTATCCTCATTATAATATAGCATGCAATGATTAGGACATGCATCTATTTTCTCATATCCAAGCCCTAAGTCAGTGACCATCTTCTTTGCACGATAAAAATTTTCAGGTAATTTCTCATCTTGTGGCAACATACTTTTGATAATCAGTAACAAACGATCAAAACAAATCTCACTGATGTGAAATTCAGATTTCAAGTTCAATAATTGTGACACCGCAGACAGTCGAGAGTGATTTTGACATCCATTCCACAATGGCTCATCAGCATCTTTGAGTAGCTGATAAAATCTTTCAGCTGTCTTGTTTGGCGGTTCTTCATTGTGTACATGCTCCTCATGAACATTGAATTCTGGACCAACAGCATCTATGACCATATCAACATATGAACTTCCACTTCCTCTATTGGCAGGCTCGTAGGACCACAATGTTTCACCATGACATATCCAGTTTGTATAATCTTTAACAAACCCCTTTCTGTATAAATGACGTTGTACATCCCATGTTGTCAGCCACTTCAAATTCTTACAGACTACACAAGGACATCGGATACGACCCTCACAATCTACAGCTTCAATAGGATTTCTCAAAGCAAACTGAATGAATCTCTCAACTCCATTTTTAAATTCCATAGACACCACCTGATCAACTAGTCTACGGTACATCCATGAACGATCTTCAGACATTTTGCCTATGCGAATGAAATGTAAACACACAAAACTTTAACATGTTTAACAAAATAAAAAGTCCAACCCTTTCCTCACATCCTCCATCTCTGCCATTTTAAATAGGACGGAAATATCATTTAGATTTTCACTTTTTAACCCATCTGTGAAGGTTTGATCGCACGATTAATTACTATATGTGTTGTGTTATTTGCTAAAAATTTCGGCAGCATCTCCCCACACCTCTCCGATATACCACAAAATATTTATTGATTAAGAAATTTTCTTAAACACTTACTAATAAGTGGTTAAGAAATTAATCAAAATCAATAAAGGTATATCAGAGAGGAGTGAGAAGACGCATCCAGCCAAAATTTTTAACAAACAACACAAACACATATAGTAATTAACCACCTAAGTGCGATCAAACATTCACAGACTGTCCAAACGGGACAATTCAAGACTTTGAGTTAGATATACACATTCTCATCATTCAAAATGAGAACGTGCACATCAATCCCAAAGTCTTGAACGGGTAGATTGATTGACACGGGTTTAACACGCTCTCCTAAGATGCGTGCAATGTTAGGTTGCACCCACGCATCTCAGCTCACATACAACACCCAACTAATTAAATATTGACAAGATAATAACACATTCTAAAAACATAGCAGTAACATGTTAAAATAAAATTCATACTCTTATGAATGTGCTGGAAATGCTGCAAGTAACACCCAACTATCTCTAGCTTCATATATAATTACTATTTTAGAAATGCTACAAGTCTAAATAACAAAAAAGAAAAAATAAACAACGGAACAGTGGTCTTCACACACAGTATTCTGATTAGACAGAGCATGGATATATTGCAAGATACGTGATCAAACCGTCCAGCATCTAAATAAGGTTACGTGATCAAACCGCCCAGCATCAAACCGCCCAGTATCAACATAATGTAGCCAATTAAGGCTCAGAAGAAGGCTCAAAAATGGTTAAAATTGGGAGCATGTACACAAATGGAAATTAAGGAACCCCAATGTGACTAGCTTGTCTAATTGTGAAAGCAAGTACATGATCAGCATCCCCTGAGCCCCAAACCGCATGCACATGCAATCCCTACTCTCATGACCCACCACCATGTGTGCTTGGAACTCAAAAGGTTCAAAAGAAAACAAACAAGAAGAAGCGAAAGAAAAAGTCATCAACGGCACCTAATCCTCATTCCTTCTTTCCCACTCTACCAAACCCCACAAGAAGTAGAAAAAGAAAAAAAATATCACATGAGAGGAATGATTCTACCAAACAGTGAATCCATCATGGTAACTATGTATGTCTGACAGAAACTATTCCCTTTTCAAAGGATTGTGAGATCCTTGTGATTGGTTGTTTTAGTGAAAATCTGATATCTAATAATGTTATCCCAATAAGCATTGACAAATCGCCCTTGTATGGAATCATGTCTTTTTAATTAAAAGAGATAAATCAATGTTGTTTGGACATAAACTCGTTTCATTTAAAAATATTTGTAAATACTTGAATAAATAATCCACTTTAAAAAATATAAATTTGACGAAAACTAATTATGATTTACCAGAAGGGGGGGCCCTGCGGAGGGGGAACCGGAGCCGGTGGGGGGACCGGAGCCGGAGGGGGGCCCTACGGAGGGGGGACCGGAGCCGGAGGGGGGCCCGGAGCCGGAGGGGGGGCCCTGCGGAGGGGGAACCGGAGCCGGAGGGGTGGCCCTGCGGAGGGGGGGGGCGGAGCCGGAGGGGGGGCCCTGCGGAGGGGGGACCGGAGCCGGAGGGGGGACCGGATGGGGAGGGGAGAGCCGCGCCGGAGGGGGAAACCAGATGGGGAGGGGAGAGCAGCGCCGGAGGGGGAGGGGGGGCTCGGGCGGGAGGGGGCCGCAGGGGGAGGGGGGGCTCGGGCGGAGAGGGGCTCGGGCGGGAGAGGGGCCGCAAGGGGAGGGGGGGCTCGGGCGGAGGGGGGCTCGGGCGGGAGGGGGCCGCAGGGGGAGGGGGGGCTCGGGCGGAGAGGGGCTCAGGCGGGAGAGGGGCCGCAAGGGGAGGGGGGGCTCGGGCGGAGGGGGGCTCCGGCGGGAGGGGGCCGCAGGGGGAGGGGGGGCTCGGGCGGAGAGGGGCTCGGGCGGGAGGGGGCCGCAGGGGGAGGGGGGGCTCGGGCGGAGGGGGGCTCCGGCGGGGGTCCGCCTCACTTACCTGCGATGGCCGGTCCCCGCCGCCGCTCGCAGTCGTCCGTCCACCGCCGCTCACCACGCCGCTCGCAGTCGTCCGTCCACCGCCGATGGGAGCTGGTCGCGGGGGGGCCGCAGAGGGAGGGGGGGCTCGGGCGGGAGGGGGCAGCAGGGGGAGGGGGGGCTAGGGCGGAGAGGGGCTCGGACGGGAGGGCGCCGCAGGGGGAGGGGGGGACTCGGGCGGAGAGGGGCTCGGGTGGGAGAGGGGCCGCAAGGGGAGGGGGGGCTCCCGCGGAGGGGGGCTCCGGCGGGAGGGGGCCGCAGGGGGAGGGGGGGCTCGGGCGGAGAGGGGCTCGGGCGAGAGGGGGCAGCAGGGGGAGGGGGGGCTAGGGCGGAGAGGGGCTCGGACGGGAGGGGGCCGCAGGGGGAGGGGGGGCTAGGGCGGAGAGGGGCTCGGGCGGGAGGGGGCCGCAGGGGGAGGGGGGGGCTCGGGCGGAGGGGGGATCGGGCGGGAGGGGGCCGCAGGGGGAGGGGGGGCTCGGGCGGGAGGGGGCCGCAGGGGGGGAGGGGGGGGACGCGGGGGGGAGGGGGGGAGCTGGTGGCGGGGGGGGGGGGGGGGGAGATGATTGATCAGCGACCGCTTCGCGACCTAAATAAATTCGGTCGCAAGATCAGCGACCGATTAGAGACCGAAATAATTTCGGTCGCAGAATGAGTCTCAGACGTGCGACCGATTATATCGGTCGCTATATGGTCGCTATTTGGGACCGACTAGCGATCGATTTATTCGGTCTCTAATTCGGTCGCTGTTGCCACTTTTTCTTGTAGTGCATGATTACTCTTTAATGTCCATGTAGAGATTCAATTTCCTTTAAAGTGTTGAAAAAAAATTCTAAAATCCTTATCAATCAAACTCATTAATTTCATTGTGTGCAATGTGTGCGGGTAATTATTTTACATGTATAAAATGAATTTATCAAGACATAACTATGACTCCCCCTAAATGTATGTACCGTCGGAATCAAATCCTCCCCCTTAGTGTATGACATGTATCACATATGATCAAAATCACAGCATCGTTATTTATGAAGGAAGTACGCTCTTAGAAAAAAAAACCAAAGAAAGGATTTGTAAAATATATACATGCACGCAAGCACGTGTGTAGAATCATATTCAAGCAAAATGATATCTAGTATGATTTCAAATGAAAAAATGATGTACGTAAGCATAAGCATGGAAATGAGATAATGATGCCAAATTGAGAGTTTGTTCCTATGCACAAGTATGCAATGATGTGTGTATGATGAGATTGAGTGTGTATCATGTACATGCAAAGATGAACTGTTATTTGTAAAATGTGAGTGAAATTATGAAAAACTTTATGTGCAGTGTCAAGCATTTAAAAATTAAGTTTATTCACAGAATATGTAGTGAAGTGTATGCAAAGTTATCTTAATCAACTAACCATCTATCCTGCAATTGTCAACATTTTTCTTTGTGATTGCCAAAATCAACAAAAAGTGAATGCAAAATTCAGATGAGTATCAAGTTTGATTTTATTTGCGGAGTATGCAAACTAGCAAGCATGGATATCAACATATAATAAGAGATTTGCAATTGGAAACACCATGTTTTTCTAAAAATTCAAGTCCTTACCTTTATAGAGTGTTCCAAAATAAACTAGTGCTCCAAAAGGAAATTTTAACAAAACAAGTTTGAAAAACATTCCAAATCAGTGATAAAATGAATCCATCAAAACATATACTTCCTCATGAGCCAAACATTCTGAATTATGAAATCTGGTACAAGACGGAGAATTAGATCTGAAAATTATCTCACGCATAGTAGAAGTTTCCAGTTGGACTTAATCCAACATTCTACAAACCACCATTTTATATACCAGATATTCATTCAACAGAACCTTGTATGGCTTGTGAAGAAATCAAGACAATTGATTCATTTAAGCATTATTAACTTAAGAACAATGAGAACCTGTCAAACACAATTCAGACATGTAATCTAACTAGCAAGATCAAAACATGAAATGTAACTATCAAGAGAAAAACATTAACAACTAACAGATCTAATACAGAAAAGTAGAATTTGGGGGTTTTTTGCCAAACCGAGGGTGCCTTGATTTATTTGCTGAACTCCCCTTTTTATTTTGTTCTTTCTCCAAGGCACTCCTGCAAAAAAAATTCTCATTTTTAATTTTTTGGTATCCAAGATTTCTTGGGTCCTTGATGGTTAGTTGCACCTATAGTGTATGCTCTCCACATTTTTTGGGCATGCATATCATCAAATTTCATTGAACGATAATCATCCATGCCATGCCCTAACTTCCCACAATAATGACAGCAAATAGAAGACACCAGATTTTTCTTATAAAAATGAGCATGGAATTTCTGTGGGCTAGCAGAAATGTAATCATTTTCAGCATGGAAAATTTTTCTTCTTTTAGATTGTAAATAGTCCTTGATTGTATGGCAGGATTTTCCACAGTTAAAGCATGAATAAGGTTGTTTGTCTGAAAACATTTTTTGCTTACCAGAAGCATTGATCCTTTTGCATGCTCTTAATTCATCATCTCTCATGATATAACAATCACTCATGACATGACCATGCTTACCACAATAATAACAACTGACACTTATTGCTTTTGTAGAATGGTATTTCTCATGTGGACTCCTGATGCGCTCCGATAGATGTCGTTAAAAAATGTCGTGCCACACAATTTTAAAATTTATAAAATTGCACTCACTCACTTAAATGGCTTTGAAAACACGAGTAAAGTGGTAAGAACAGGTCGATCCCGCGAGAAGGAAATGGTTTCAATTAAGTTTAGTTAGAAAATCCATGTATTTGAAATCGAATCATTTATTTGGAGTGCATTTGTACAAAAATAAGAAATTAACATGAACGGAAAATAAATTTAACTAAAGAAATTGAGAGGGGTTGAGAAGAGAAATTTGGAAGAGATAGATTGCCAGCATGAATTTTTATTTTTATGGAAATAAGAATTACAACTATAAAAATCAAAAGCACAACTTGAAATTAAAAGAATAAGGGAAGAAATGAGCCGAGGAATTGGATGAGTGACGCCGTCCACACCGTGCCGAGCCTTTGATCGTCGCCCCGCTTTGGTGTAGAACGTTGCCGTGAGAGGACCGAGAGATGCAACTTCGCCATAGGGATGTTTGAAGAATATGAAGAGAGGGAGATAGATGGAAGAGAAACACATGGAAAATTATATTGAAAATAGAGCGAGTTAAGGAGAGAAATAACTTTAAAACTAAAGAGAATTAGAAGAAGTGACAGAATAAAACGTTGAACATCGGAAGGTTAGGAAGAAGTTTTATGAAGAGTGCAGAGACAGAAAAAAAGAGGAAGAAGGTGAAAAACATGAAAGACTAGGATCTATAGGCGCGGATGAACAGTGACTGAGTAGAAAATAGAACTGTGTAAAATTAATTATAACTTTAAAACGAAAAAGAATTAGAGGAAGTGGTAGAAAAGAAAAATCTATATCTACAAGAGAGAAAGAACTTTCATGAAGAACTCAGAGAGAAAAGAGGATCAGAAGGGCTTCAAAACAGAGGAATAACACATACTAGCATCTTAGATGAACGGTAACATGTCAGGACAGAACTTAGAAAAATATGTAATAACTTGAAAATGGAACAAATTCAAGCAAGTGGTAGAAAGAGAAAATGTAGAGAATTTAAAGATGAACAAATTTGCAGAAGATAAGAAATTGAAATGAAGATCCGAAAAGCATGTAAAGGACTAAGAAAGGCTAAAATCTCAGGAACTTACAATAACAACAACTTAAACTTACGAACCAACACTCCTAAAACAAAACCTACGTAACTCTGCACCCCCACAAGAGAACCTCCTCTCATATCACAATAGGAGCCCATTTTATAGTGCCAAAATTAACCCCTTTACAATATGAACACTTTGAGATGCCATTGTTGAAAACCAAGCCCACCATCCTATTTTTCTTCTCTTTTTACTTTCTCCACCATCGACCTGCCTACTTTGCTGACTTTGCACCCTCCACCGCCTGCTTTTGCACCTGCACCATCTGCCGAAGCCAACGTTTTCCTAGCCGCATGCGTGAAGAGGAGGCCACCTCCTGTCGACTTCACTGACCGCTTGCAGTAGCCGCCGAAGAAGCCAACTGGTCGCACGTGAAGCGCGTTGACCTGTGCTACTGGCCTGCCCGCATTCGCTGTGTGGAGAAGCTGCTGAAGCCACGTCGCCTGGGTTGAGGAAGATGCATGCGTGCATGCGTATGGGTTGTTCGGCGTGAAGGAGGCACGTGAAAATGCCAAGGGGCCCTTTGGCCTGTTTGCATGAAGACTGCCACCATGTGAAGAAGCCACCTGCTGCAGCAAGGTATATATGATATACCTTATATATATATCATATATATACCTTATATATATCATATATATATATATATCATATATATATATATATCTTATATATATATCACATATATATATCTATATATATATATCTAATGCCAACTGCTTTTTTTCTTTTTTCTCTCTCTTTTTTTTAAACAACAAGCCCATGGGCCTTTGGCCCATTTGTGCTTTTTTATCTTTTGTTCTTTTTCTTTTTCTTTTCTTTTCATCTTTAACGAACTTTGGCCCATTATTGTGTAGACTTGTGGAGTTCTTGCCATCGCCTTCTTTGTGCCTACAAAATAGTATCAAAATTTAATTAAATATAACAATTACATATTTTGATACGAAATCAAAATTAAGTGGGATAAGTGCATATTGATGAATATTACAGCTCATAAAAGGTGTTTATAACATAAATTAACATGTAAAAATGCACACTTATCACACCCCTAACTTACTCATTGCTAGTCCCTTAGCAATGCAAACAATTAAAAATTCAAGACCAACAAGAGTTTACAAAGTCCATACTTTCATATCTAGCTTTTCTTTCATATAATTAACTAAAGATTAGGAATCTATAAGCATTAACGCACACTAACTTTAGATTTGGAAATTAAGGTACATGATGAGGAATTCAACTCAAAGTTCAATAACACTTGTGCATGTGTAAATACTAAATTCACAGCGTAGACAATTGCATCCCCCATTTGCTATTTCAAATAAGTGTCTTTCAACCCTGCACCTCTCAATCGGAGCATTAAATATATAAGCTTTTTATCTGCCTTATTGCTTCGTCCCTTAGGGATCTTTGTATTTTTCTACACACATGATGCTGCACTACCCTTCACTATTTAACACGAACCTCGAAGCAGGTCCGGTTTTTTAGATCAAAGCTCCCTTATCCTTTTGACGCGAACCTCAACGCGTCTTAGGTGAAGTAGGCCCGGTTACTCAGATTCAGAGCATTTTTCATAGTATTTTATTTTTCTCAATTTTTTTTCAATTATGCTTTTGCACTAATTTTAATAGATAACTTGGCAGAAAGTATATAAAAGATCTCTTCTTCAAGAAGTGCTGAATATCAGGCACATACCAAAAATAGCAAAAGACTTATCACGCATGTTTCATTAGCGTGCAAAGTGATTTTTCATTTTTCTAAAGTGCACATGAACTTTTAAGATATTCTTAGATCAGTTTTCCATGGCTAGATTAAATAAATTTTTTATCATCCTTCTCCCAGTCTTTTCTATTCCAAAATTACTTTCAATGGAAGCATGAATCATGAAAATTAAAATGATTTTTTGAAAAAATGAGGTTGTATATGAATGCAACATGTGCAATGGCATGATTTTCGTCCCCCGAACTTAAATGACATTGTCCTCAATGGCATGAACAATATGGAATAATAGAATAATGTAGACATGAAATTTGTGAAGAAACGGGACAACCTCACGGAGGTGAACTTCGACGGGCATCTTTGCTTGAATAACAGGCGGTACTGAGCTTTGAAAATCTGGGTAATAGAGCAAGCAATCTTTTCTCCCCCCAACTTATCTTTTATTCACACCTGCAAAATAAAAACACAAACACAAGAAAAAAACTTTGGTTGCATCCCAAGAAGCCATTTATTAGCACACAAAAATCATAAAAAACTATGGGTTGCCTCCCAAGAAGCCATTTATTAGCACACGAAAATCATAAGAACTATGAGTTGCCTCCTAAGAAGCGCTAAGTCTAACGTCTTCAGTCAGACACATGTAAGCTCTATAACCAACGAGTTGATTTTAAAATTAGCCACCAGAGCATTTTATCCTTGTCAAAATTTTCTTTTTCATGTCCTGAGAGAAATAACTGTAACTAGTGAGTATAAGGGCAAAGCATATATCGGGGTGGAGGCATCTCAAAAGGACCACCCCGATCAAAGAATAGAGGAGGAACATCGGTAAAAATCATGTCATCAATTATGAAATATTCTTCCTGAAGGTCTGTGAAAGCTGTGAATGGAATGTTGTAGACCTTGCTATCTTCTTCTAAAAAATAATTTTCCACCTCAATTTTGGGAATTTCATGAATGTTACTGAGGTGAGAATAGATTGGAGGGTGACGAGTTCCCATAAATTGATCAGTGTCAAGGAGATTATCAATCTCAAGAGTCAAAGGAACATGCTCCTCCACATAATGGTCATGAGATTCAATGGGATCTGCCAACTCGGCCAGAGCAAAATTAGACCAATCGGCTGGAAGAATGTCAAAAGAATTCTTGTGGTCATGAATTGGCAAAAGCTCTACCCTCTCCTCCAGATTGAAATTATCATGCGGCACACTCAATTCATTCAATTCCTCATTAACCCCAACTTCATTGTTCAAATAAATGTTCAATTCTTGTTCCATCTTTACTTCTTCTTCCTTCTCATCTTCAAAGAGAATTTTATCAAATTCGGGGAGATCATCCACCTCTCTAGCACTCTCCTCACAAGGATAATCAAGCATAAGCTGATCATTCATTAAGTCATCACCTTCATCTATTTCTTTTCCAACAAATTTCATAATCCCCTCAAATTCTTTAGAGTTCTCATTTAAAATCTATTGACATGATCTCTTCATAATTCCTTCATCTTCGGAATCAAAATTGATTTGAGTTGGAGAGGGGAAAATCTCACCGCCCGTACAGAGAGGCCCAACGAGGTCCAAACCGGACCGAACTAGGCTCAACTCCCCAAAGTGGCAGCCCCCGGGCCCACTTTTTATAAAGCCCAAAAATTCACTCGGTACAAGAGCTTCCTAGGCGGGCTTCGGGCGGGGAAGTCCGAGCATCAGTTGTAATGCCCCGGATTTTTTGGATCCTTGCTCGTGGGTCCCGGATCTGGTTTCTCGGAGTGTCGAACTTCGTTGTGTCTGAAATTTCATTATGGACATCTTTCGTGTTTGGATCGGCGCGATCGGGAGTTGCTTCGGAGGCCCGGAAGCCTTCCGCGGCTTTTCCGCGTATGTTTTCCGATTCCCGGTGTATGTTTCGGTAATTCCTTCGGAACCCCGTTGCGGGTGGATCGGGCCGTTCACCTAGGTGAGTGTGGTACCGTTGCGATCGGTGCGTTCCGAGGATCACGAAAATGTGATTTTCCTATTTTTTGGTATTTTCTGGAATTTTCAGATTTTCTTATATATATAACCCTTTTCTCTCTCCCCTCTCATTTCTCTCTTCCCTCCCTCTCTCTTCTCCCACGCTCTCTTTCACCCCTCTATTCTCCGGCGGCCGACGGAGCAAGGCGGGGGCGAGGCGGAGGCGGCGCGGGAGAGGACGCAGGCGGGGATGGGCGAGGATCGAGGCGGTGGAGGCGCGTGGGAGCTCGTGGCGCGGTCGCGAGCCGGTGAGGCTTCAACGGCGTTTCTTCGCGGATCGGCGAGCTCGGGGCGCGAAATCTTTGGTGGAGGTTGGGAGATGGACCCCCAGCTCCTGCATTCCCTTTCCAGTGAGTTTTGTAGGCCGTGGCGAGCCGAGCGGGTTTATTTTCACATTTTAGGAAAAATCCATGTTTTTGGTGAGTGAGCCGGATCTCTCATTTTACGGCATTTTTGGCCAATCCAGGGGTTTAGATGCATGCCGAGGGGCTTGGGGATGGATTCCCTTTGTTTCCCCATCACCCGAGGGTGATCGGGGCGTGGATCAGATTTTTTGGCTGTTTCCCACCGTTTCGCGCTCGGACGGGTGTGACGGTCCTTCCAATGACCGTCACAGCCTGTGACGCCCCAGGGTGGGTGCGTCACAGGGCCCGTTAGCTTTTTGGTGGTTTGTGGGTGTGACGGTCCCTCGATAGACTGCCATGGCGCTGTTACGCGCCTGGGTTCGACAGCTACGTGCCTTCTCGTGTTTTCAGACCGTTGGGGTCACGAGTCTTCTGACGCGTCTAGGTAGGACCGTCAGAGACTGTGACGCGCCCGAATGGGAGCGTCAGAGCTGACGCAGCCCATTCTTCTGAAGCGCCCAGGTAGGACCGTCAGGTGCTATGACGCGCCCAGGGGTGAGCGTCACAGCCTGTGTTGTTCCGTCTTCTAACGCACCAGGCTTGGTCCGTTAGAGATTGTGACACCCCAGGGTGGGCGCGTCACAGCCATTGTTTCCCCTCTCGTGTGGCGCTCCTGCGTTGGACTGCCAAGGTGCTGTGACAGTCCAGCATTGGACCGTTACAGACTGTGACGGCCTAAGGTTAGACCGTCAGGCTTTGTGTTGCACCGGGTGTATTTTCATGTTCTCCACGATCGTTTCGCGTTGGGTCGGTCCCTAGTCGACTCGGTTGGGACCCAGTGGTCGACTTACGATCTCGTGAGTATTTCAGACACCCCGAGAGTTCTGTGTTCGTGTTTCGAGGGTGTCGAGAGGACCGTGTTACCCCGATTAGCATGCCCGTAGGTGTGGTGGGTCCGAGTGACTCCACGTGTTCTGGGCTTGCGTGTTGCGCTCGATCGAGTCACCGTGTATGGGTGCGTGTGCGGTGGGGTCTCCCCCGCATGTCGTGCGTTTCTTTGGAAGGTGATTCCCTCGTGGGCCATGTGTTTGGCCTTGGACTGCGAGTCCAGTTATCCGGCCTAGGGCTGGAGGTTTTCCGCTTTCTCTGAGATGGGGAATCGGTGTGGCGGCTTGTGTGGTGCCCTAGGTATCGTGCTTCTGCTCTTTCTGTGCTACACCGAGTGTGTGCGGTCCCGTTTCGTCGACGGTGGTTTCCGTGAGTCAGTCCTCACTTCCAGTGACATGTCCACTAGTCGTAGCTTCCTGCGCACGCGGGTGCGGACCCACCTGGGAGTGGTGGAGAGCAAGACTCGGTGAGAGGCAGTTTTTAGGCTGGTTACCGTAGGGCCCCTTGCCTTTGCCACCAGAGTCCGGTGGGGGGGAAAACAAGCTAGAGGACCCGACCTAGAGCAGATGGTATGTGTGTGCACACATAGTTGGGGGCTTAGGACACTGTGGATGCACTTTTTGTTCGTTTATTATGCTCATCTATTCGGGAATGATTGATTCATTTATTAAGTGTGTGGGCGTGCCAGTCACAAAGTGACAATTTATTCGGGCCCCGAAGAGCCCATGGTGCGCTCGATCTGACTTCGTCAGACGATTGTCTAGTTCGTGTCGGGACCAAAACCCGCCGCGCCATAAAGGTCACGGCGTCATTTACATCCCCCATACGAGGGAACATCCTTGATTAATCACCGGGATTCAGGGCCTCATGGCCAGGGAATTAATTGCATGAAAGGTCTATTACAAGATATTGAAATCCTCGCGCGAGGGCGAGCAAAAAAAACATTCGAGATCATGTCGGTCGTGTACTGACCATTTAATGTTCGGACGAATGTCCGGCTCGAGAAAAGCACGATCGTCGCGGGAAAACCGGAGCATATGTATGCCAGGATATGGCAAATTTATTGTTCAGAGGAACGGAAGACATTCGGCTAAGCCTCGGTTGAAGCGGTCAAAAACTAGTAAATCTGTTGGCCCGGTGCAAGAGCAAGCTGTGACCATACTGCGGTGGGTCCCCCGCGGTCGAAACAAGACTTGCATGAGCGACATTAATATTTCCGATGCCAAGGGGCAACGAGGGAATATCCCTTGAATCGGCTAGAAAGCCCTATGTCTAGGGAAGCGGACGTTCGAAACATGTTGGTCATTCAGGAGACCGTTTAATATTCGGACGGGTGTCCGGCTTGAGAATATCGTAATCGTCGCAGAAGGACCTAGAACATATGTATGCCGGGACACGACAAACATATTATTCCGAGACTCTGAAAACATTCGGTTAAATCTCGGTTAGTGTAGCAGGAAACCAATGAGTTTGTTGGCCCAGTGCAAGATCGAGTCAGGACCATGTCGGGGGCGCCTCCCGCGGTCCAAACGGGGCTTGCGTGGGCATCATTAATGTTCTCGGTGCCGGAGGGCAGCGAGGAAGAGTCCCGGGACTAAATTCCAAAACCCAAAACGTGTTCAGAGGGAGCAGGCTATATGCCGAGGATATGGGTCAGACAGTGACCATAATCGGGACGGGCCCGAGGTCTCAGCATAGCCCACGAAGGCCTTATTGATATTCCCATGTGTAGGGTCCAGGGATGACGGGAGCCGTCCCGTTCTATTCCGATTTCTGTCGGTCACTTGCGGACCACTTGATATTCGGACAAGTGTCCATATTGAAGGTACGACGTAGATAGAAGCAACCCCGTACAAACGTACGCCGAGTTCACGCCAACTTTAATGAAAGAGCGGGAACAAATCCCATTAGGATGAATCTGATTCGACAGGCTATTGGCCCAGAGCAATGCCGGGTTACGACCATGTCGGGATGGGAACCGTCGGCCATATCGGTCACACATGGACCTTTTCGTGTTCGGACACCGGTCCATAATAGAAACGCAGCGGAAATCGAGGTGAACCCGTTCAAATGTCTGCCGAACGTGCGGCAATTTAATAGTGGCTCGGAAGGGATCCAGCCAGAGACACGAGTCCGGTTTAATCGGAATATCGGCCCGAGGCGAGGTGAGGTCGTGGCTATTTTGGGATAATTCCCAAGACTCATGCCCAACCTGGAAGGGCGGCATGATTGTTCCTTCAGTATCGGGTCACGGGGAGAGAGGGGGGGTTGCAATGTGGACCCTAGCATTTTTTTTATCTGGGATTTTAATTACATATTCCTCTCTTTCCTCTTGCCGTTCATTTCTTATTTAGGCATTTGTTCCGAATGATTTCTTCCCCCCCCCCCTTTCGTTTATTATTATTATATTTTATTATTATATTTTATTATTATTGTTATTATTATCACTATTTCACATTTTTTTGTTTGTTTCCTATATATATATTTGAATTTCTTTATTTACCATAATTTTCATTAATTTATTTATTATTACTGTTATTATTATCACCAATGTCATTATCATTGTATATTATATGTGTATATTTCCCAGGCCGCCTGAGGGTGTACCAGTGAAGGGTATAGAGAACGTGCCGCTGAGGGCGTTCCAAGGCGTGTCGGCGAAGGGAGAAGAGGGTGCACTGGAGAAGACACCAAAGAGAGTGTGCCGGGGAGGGAGTTGGCGGGCGTGCCGGGCTAACCCGTAGTCTGTACAACGTCTGCTAGCACATATGCAGAGTCTGTACACTATCCATTTGCTGTAACCCAAAGTCTATACATCGGCTGGTCACTACAACACAAAGTCTACGTTCATTGGCTTAGCAAACCCACGAGTCTGTACATTGGTTGCACAGCTTGCCATGCATAGCCGGTGCACTCCTCATTTGCTACAACCTCAAAGTCTGTACATCGTCTGCTAGCACACACTCAGAGTCTGTACATTGTCGATTTTCTGCAACTCGAAGTCTATACATTGGCGGATTGCTGCAACCCAAAGTCTGTACATTGGCTGGCTACATGCTCACAAAGTCTGTACGTTGACTGGTTGCTGCAGCACAAGGTCTGTACGTTGGCTGGCTGCATGCACACAAAGTCTGTACATCGGCTGGTTGCTGCAACACAAAGTCTGTACGTTGGCTGGCTGCGTGCACACAAAGTCTGTACATTGGCTGGTTGCTGCAGCACAAAGTCTGTGCGTTGGCTAGTTGCTGCAACCCAAAGTCTGTACATTGGCTGGCTACATGCACACAGAGTCTATACATCGGCTGGTTGCTGCAGCACGAAGTCTGTACGTTGGTTGGCTACTGCAACACAAAGTCTATACGTTGGCTGGCTGCGTGCACACAAAGTTTGTACATTATTATCACAAGCACATTAAGTCCATACATTCGTTCACGGCATGTCTGAACATCCATTTTCAATGTACATACTTTACTATCTGCATTTGTGCAATCCTTCTTGCAAAGTCTATACATTGCTTGTCGTTGTGTTCGTGCATCAATTCACCAAGTCTGTACATTGTGCTCCACTTAGAGAAAGGCCATTCTACATGAGACGGAGGGAGAGAGAGGGAGACGGAGATTGAGACGGTGAGAGAGAGAGGGTGTACCGGTGAGGGGAAGAGTGAGACGGAGGGAGAGAGAGTGTATCGGTGAGGGGGAGAATGAGACGGTGAGAGAGAGAGGGAGAGACGGAGGGAGAGACGGAGGGAGAAAGAGAGTGAGACGGTGAGGGGGAGAGTGAGAGACGGAGGGAGAGACGGAGGGAGAAAGAGGGTGAGACGGTGAGAGAGAGAGAGTGTACCGGTGAGGGGGAGAATGAGACGGTGAGAGAGAGAGGGAGAGACGGAGGGAGAAAGAGAGTGAGACGGTGAGAGAGAGGGAGTGTGTGCCGGTGAGGGGGAGAGTGAGATGGTGAGAGAGAGAGAGTGAGAGACGGAGGGAGAAAGAGAATAAGATGGTGAGAGAGAGAGGGAGAGACGTAGGGAGAGACGGGGAGTGAGACAGTGAGGAGGAGTGTGCCGCTGACGGGCCAAAAAGGTGTGTTGTTGAAGGGCTGTTAGAGTGTACCGCTGAAGGAAGGGTAGGAGGTGTACCGGCCAACGAGGGTAGAGGGCGTACCGGCGAAGGCTGGGACAGACGTGCCGATGAAGGCCCACTCCTCTTTTACTTATTTTAAGGCTTTTCTTTTCTCTGATCTTTATATAGTTTTATACAAATCTTTTCTCCTTCTTCCCCCCAACATTTTCTTTGCAGATTGAGCATTTAATTCACCATGTAGTCATTTCATCAAATTCTTCTCATGTTGTCCGCAGTGCCCCATTTCGGTTAAAGTGTTCGTCGTTCCATTCGTTCGTTGTTTTCTTTGCCTTTTGATGTTATTATTTCTGATGAAAATTCGGCAGCATCTCCCCATGACCCGAACGGTAAGGGAGATAAAGGTAACGCGCCCACAGGGAGTGGCGGAACCCGACAACTGGAGGTGGGTGCCCGAGGGCAGCAACACCTTAATAAAACCTCAGAAAACGTGAGGAAAACGACGAGCCGAAGACCTCTAAGACTGGACAGGGTGTACTGGGGGGGTTAGCCAAGGCGTGCCGGCCAAGGACGGGCACAGGGCGTTTGAGGGGATACCAAGCTAGAGAGAGACCAGGTGTGCCGCTAGGGCACAAAGGGGAAAATGTACCACTGGGGGTTACTGTGGGTGTGTCGGCCAAGGTGCCGTAAGGGTGTGCCGCTGGGGGAAAGTGCAAGCGCACCGAGCAAGGCTCCAAAAGGGTTGGTCTACTAATGGGGCGGGGTGTTAGACCGATCAAACCCACAAGGACCCTCGACAGGAGGGGAGAAGGCTCAAACAATTCAGACCATTCAAGAGGAAGAGGTTCGTGACGTCAAACCATTCAAGATGGAGCCGAATCCGGAGAAAACCGTCGGTGTGAGGGATGAAAACAAACACTGGAAAGGGAAGGAAAAGATGATCAAGCGCACTGCGGCCTAAACCAACGAGACGAAGAGAAAGCCCACTGGGGGGACGATCTTCATTCATGGGGGAATAAAGGTTTGTAGCCGTCCATATACATTACAAAGCATGCCCGAGCTAAGGCTACATGTGAGAAAGAAAACCAAAGCACGAAAGAACGGGGAGGGAAAAAAAAGAACAAAAGAAGAGGAGGTGTTGGGGATCGAAGCAGGGATGACCATCCACTGCTCTTTCCCCCACTTTCCCCTACTACATCAAGCCCTCTCTCTCTCTCTTACTCTCTTTTCTTTGCCTGGTGGTCGCCGGAGGAGAACGCTACAGCCGAGCTCTCTTCCTCTTCTTCTCTTCTTCTCCTTTCTCTGCCTGTCTATGTGTGTCTCTGTGTTCATTTTTTTTTCTTGCTCTGTCTGCTGCCCCCTTCTATTCATCGGAATGGGAGTGGCTTTATACTCCCAATCGCGGGAGCTCTCGAGCACGGACGGCGAAGGTGGGAAGCCACTTCGTCATGATGGCGTTTGACTTTTCCCGTCCTGGGTGGTGAGGTGGTAGCCTGCGTGGCCCAACCCCTGGTCGACACCTCAGACAGGCCACTGCGCGCCGAAGATCCGTAGGGGATGGGCGCGAGATTCGGTCTGTCGGACGTGCCGTTGAAACGGCTGAATGTCATGCCGTTGGCGGGCTCAGCAAGTGTGCCCTTGCAAGGCACTGCAAGCGTGCCGCCGAAGGGGGCAAAAGGCGTGCCGCTGAAGGTCTGCCCAAGCGTGCCGTTGAAGGGGCAAACAGCGTGCCGCTGGAAGCCCAAGGAGGTGTGCCGCTGAAGGCCAAATGGGCATGCCGCTGAAGCTCCAAATGGGCGTGCCGCTGAAGGCCAAAGGGGCGTGCCGCTGAAGGCAACATGAGCGTGCCGCTAAAGGCCACATGGGCGTGCCGTTGAGGGCCAGGGGCTGTGCCGCTGAAGGCCACCATGGGTGCATTTCTGAGCCCGTTCTGAGCACGAGTCATGGCCCGTTTGATTTTCTCCGTGGCCCGTGGTTTGTGAGGCCCTTGGGGGCTGATCTCTCTTTGCCGTCGTGACTCCGGAGGCGGCCTCACACAGCGTGTGTTGATGTTCAGAGAGTCCGGATGGCCCTCTTTCTTAGCAGTCTCTTCAGTTGAAGTCGTTGCTGATGCCGGGCTAATTGGGACGCATGGGTATGCAATTTTGCATGTCCACAAATGCCCCCCACCCACGGGTAGCGGAGGCGAGGGATGAGTCGGGTGGTGCCCGTGGGTGTACCTGTCTCTTCTTCTCTTTGTTGGCACCGACAGGATGTCGGGAGTTGACATGGCATGGTTGTCTCTTCTTCTCTTCGTCAGTGCCGAGGGGGGGGGGGCACTGGGGACTGACGTAGAATGTTGGTCTCTTTGCCACTTCATCAGAGCCTGACGGGGTGCCGGGAACTGAAGCAGTACGTCGGCCTCTTCATCTCTTCATCGGTGCCGACGGGGTGCTGGGAACTGAAGCAGTACGTTGGTCTCTTCGTCTCTTCATCAGTGCCGACGGGGTGCCGGGAACTGAAGCAGTATGTTGGTCTCTTTGTCTCTTCATCAGTGCCGACGGGGTGCCGGGAACTGAAGCAGTATGTTGGTCTCTTCGTCTCTTCATCGGTGTCGACGGGGTGTCGGGAACTGAAGCAGTATGTTGGTCTCTTCGTCTCTTCATTAGTGCCGACGGGGTGCCGGGAACTGAAGCAGTATGTTGGTCTCTTCATCTCTTCATCAGTGCCGACGGGGTGCTGGGAACTGAAGCAGTATGTTGGTCTCTTTGTCTCTTCATCAGTGCCGACGGGGTGCCGGGAACTGAAGCAGTATGTTGGTCTCTTTGTCTCTTCATCAGTGCCGACGGGGTGCCGGGAACTGAAGTGGCTTGTTGGTCTCTTTGTCTCTTCATCAGTGCCGATAGGGTGCCGAGAACTGAAGCAGTATGTTGGTCTCTTTGTCTCTTCATCAGTGCCGATGGGGTGCCGGGAACTGAAGTGGCTTATTGGTCTCTTTGTCTCTTCAACAGTGCTGATGGGGTGCCGGGAACTGAAGTGGCTTATTGGTCTCTTTGTCTCTTCATCAGTGCCGATAGGGTGCCGGGAACTGAAGCAGTATGTTGGTCTCTTTGTCTCTTCATCAGTACCGACGGGGTGCCGGGAACTGAAGTAGTATGTTGGTCTCTTTGTCTCTTCATCAGTGCCGACGGGGTGCCGGGAACTGAAGTGGCTTGTTGGTCTCTTTGTCTCTTCATCAGTTCCGACGGGGTGCCAGGAACTGAAGTGGCTTGTTGGTCTCTTTGTCTCTTCATCAGTGTCGACGGGGTGCCGGGAACTGAAGCAGTATGTTGGTCTCTTCTTTTCTTTTCTTTCTCTCTCTCTTTCTTCTCTTTTTTTTTGACCACATTACCGGTGCAAGCGCCCTTTCAGGTTTTCACCGGCACCGCCCCCTCTTGCTTTTGCCCACGCGCCCTCCTGGGTTCTCACGTGGCGGGGTACCCGATTTTGCCCGTAGCGCCCTTTCGGGTTTTCGCCACGGCTGGGTTGTTGCCATTTTTGCCCTTGCCCCTGAGTAGGGGCAAGTCCGGCGGGGTATCTCTATTTTTAACCCCATTTTTTTTTTTTGACGAGCGAGTGATACGGAAGTGTCGGCTAGGGCATGAAGCCTTGCGCCGGAAGGTAAGGCTCATTCGTTGGCAAGAAGAAAATGCCAGCGCAACGGGAGAATTTGTGCCGATTCGGACGTAGGGTCCGTAATGGCAATATTGTATGGAGTGGGTGGCTAGGGCACGGAGCCTTGCGCCAGAAAAGGACTTATTCGTTGGCAAGGGACTAATGCCAGCGCAAGGATAGAGATTTTTCCGATCCGGGTGTAAGGCCCACAATGGCGGTTTTGCATGAGAGAAGGTGGTTAGGGCACGAAGCTTTGCGCCGAAAACGGACTTATTTGTTGGCAAGGAGATAGCGCCAATGCATGGGTGGAGCCGTCTTTACCTGTGCGGATGCCCGTCGATACATAGGGGCGTGCGGACGGGAGCCATATGTATATACATATATATATATTATTATTGTTGTTGTTTTCTCTTCTTTCCCTTTCTTTCTCTCTCTTTTTTTCTCTTCTTCTCCCTTTCTTATTTTCTTATCTCTTTTTTTCTCTTTTTTTTGTCGAAATCCCCCCCTTCTCTTCCCATTTTTTTTCATTCTCTTCCTCTTTTACCGTCTTTCCTCCTTTTTTTTTTCTGCTCGACGTATAAAGGATGGCGGGGGTGGCGCGCCACTGAAGGGCTGGCCGGAGCGTGCCGCTAGAGCGCGCCAGGGGAGTGTGCCGCTGAACGGGCGCAGGAGCGTGCCGCTGAGGGGCCTGGATAGGGAAGCGTGCCGCTGAGCGGGATGTGCAGCTGAGCGACCGGGCGTGCCGCTTGGCGGGTATGCCGCTGGGCGCCTGTGGATGCGCCGCGGAGCGGGCGTGCCGCTGAGCGGAGCATGCTAGCAAGCGTGCCGTTGAAGGGGCACTAAAGCGTGCCGCTGAAGGGGCACGGGTGTGTGCTGCTGAAGAAGTCGCAGGGCGTGTCGTTGGAAGCTTCACAACGAGTGTGCCGCTGAGGACACTTAGTAGTGTGCCGCTGGAGGGCTTGTAGGCTACTGCACCGTTGGAGCACTTCAAGAGTGTTTCCTTTTCTTCTTTTCTTCTTTTCACCTTCTCTTCTCTTTTCTCCTCTTCTATATTCCCCTGCCTTCATAGGGTGTTTCCTTTCTTTTCTTTTCTTTTCTTTTCTCTCTTCTCTTCTTTCTTTCTCTCTCTTTTTTTTCTCTCTTTTCTCGCCTCTTTCTGTTCCTTTCTCTTTTCTCTTCCCCTTCGTTTGAAGAACCCCGGACAGCCGTCGGGGTGGCTACCGATGATATAAAAGCTGTCGGCTCAGGGGCTGATGATTAAAAAGTTGCCGGCTCAGGGGCCGATGATTGAGGAGCTGTCGGCACAAGGGCCGATAATTGAGGAGCTATCGGCGCAGGGGCCGATAATTGAAAAGCTATCGGCGCAGGGGTCGATGATTGAAAAGCTGTCGGCACAAGGGCCAATGATTGAAAAGCTGTCGGCTCAGGGGCCGAAAATTGAAAACAAGCCACGAGGGTGGAGAGAAGGGTTTATTGATTCCAAAGGGATATTCGCCACCCGAAGGGGGGAGAGAAAGGTTTGCGGATTCAATGATCTAGATGGGTGGTTCAGATCAGATGAGCTATTCATCACCCAAGGGGACGGAGAGAAGAGTTTGTTTATTCAATGATCTGGATGGGAGGTCCAAATCAAAGGAGTATGATCATCCTCTAGCTGGACAGACGGTCCGATCTAGAGTGAAAATGGTCTTTTCGTTGTGCTCTAATGTGCCGGGAGCACCGGCTGTGAAATCCAAACCTGGGAAAGTGGACTGCAAGGGACATAATCGGTGTTGCGGCAGTAGACCGTGAAGGCTGAAGTCGGGAAAGCGGACTACGAGAGCCGTAATTGGGAAGCTGGCTACAAAAGCCGACATTTGAGAAGTAGGCTGTGAAAGCCCAAATCGGGGAAGCGGACCAGAGAAGCCGAAGTTGGGAGATTAGCAGACTGTAGGGGTAGGAAGTTGGCCGTGGGGGCCAGGATTGGGCTCCATGAGCCAAAATTGGGAAGACGGGCTGCGATAGCTGAAATTGAGAAGCAGACTACAACAGGTAAAATTGGGAAGTATGCTACAAGAGCCAAAGGTTGGGAATTAGGCAACGAAGGCCAAAGGGAAGCAGGCTGCAGGAGCTGGAATTAAGGAAAGCAGGCTACAAGAGCCAAAGATCGGGGAAGCAGGCTACAAGAGCCAACATCGGGAAGCAGGCCAAGTGGGCTACAAAAGCCAAAATGTTGGGGAAGCGGGCTACAAGCCGAACTTGAGAAGCAGGCTGCAAAGAGCCAAAGTTGGGAAGCAGGCTACAAGAGCCAAATGTTGAGGAAGTAGGCTATAAAAGCCAGAGGTCGGGAAAGAAGGCCATGAAAGCCAGAGGTTGGGGAAGCAGGCTATAAAGCCAAAGATTGGGAAGCGGGCCGTGAAGGCCGAAATCAGGAAAGCAGGCTGCGAAAGCTGAAATCGAGAAGGCAGGCTGCTGTAGCCATTTTTTTATGCTATTATTATTAATATTAATTTCTTCATCCAAGCATGCAGGCATCCGTCAGCAGACATAACATAAGTATAAATAAGGCGGATCCTTCTACAGGGGTTGGGATAGGGACATCGCCCATAATTCGCAGACACGGTGCGGGCCATGAGGCACGATTGAGGGGTGGTGCACTCGTCAAGAGGATATCGCACGCCTTGCATGCATAGCCTAAATTCACGCATTTCACCCGAGGTAATTTTTGTGGCGTGGAGGTTTAAATGTGTAAACCCAGAGCCCTAACCATAGGGATACGCAGGTTTTTCTAGTGACACTCGAGGATTACTCTAGCGCCTACACATAGGTTTCAGGCTCTCGATTTCGGTAGCTTCGCACAGCCCCCATCTGTCTATTTTGGTAGCAGATTTCACCGTTCGGCGCGAGTCTCCTCATGTGTCTCAATGGGGATTCCCGGCTACAAGGATTCATCCTTATTGTAATTCTATTACGGATTCCACCATTTGGCGCGAGTCTCCTCATGTGTCTCAATGGAGATTCCCGGCTACTAGGCTTCGTCCTTATTGCAATTCGCTTCACCATTTCATGCGAGTCTCCTCATATGTCTCAATGGGGATTCCCAACTACTCGGATTCACGTTTCCCTCTTTTTTTTTGCGTCATCTTTTTTTTCTCTCTCTCTTTTACAGTGGGGGTAGGCAGCTTTTTCCTCACGATTACCTTTCACGCGAGTGTAGGAATTCAAGTCTCCGTAGAGTGCTAAGGAGGAATTCAGGCAATCCCTATGGTTAAAAGCTATTGAACACATTAAGTGTTAAGTGTGGGAGAGTTGCCTCGGGTTTATTTTATGGGTTGGGCTTAGCGATTCAGCCATGACTCTTCCCCTTGACGTGTGCACCCGTCATAATTGGGTTCCCTTCGAGCGCGTGCCATGACGCCCGTGTATCCGGAATCGGGGTGATATTATTTAGCAAGGAAACACGGTCCTAGAAAATTCCAAGGAGGTGTACTATTCTATATTAAGCAAACATGCAAGCAGAGTAGCCAAGCAATTCTCTCTTCTTCTCTTCTTTTTTTTTCTTTTTTTTTCTTTTTTCTTTTTTGCGTAAGAATGTATTATCGTTACGTATAGGTGTAGTGATAATAAAAGTGTTAGGGAAGCAGACCATGAAAGGCCGAAAGGAGATTAGGGAAGCGGGCTATAGAAACCAAGGGATATTAGGGGAACGGGCCATAAGGGCCAAAAGATGCCGGGGAGTAGGCTAGAAAAGCCAAGGGGTATTAGGGAAGCGGGCCGTAAAAGCTGGGAGATGCTGGGAAGCGGGCTACAAAGGCCAAAGGTTGGGAGAGAAGGCATCGAGAGCCAAAATTGGGAAGCAGGCCATGACGGCCAAAGGGAAGCAGGCTGCAAGAGCCAAAGTTGGGAAGTAAGCTGCAAGAGCCAAAATTAAGGAAAGCAGACTACGAGAGCCAAAGATCGAGGAAGCAGGCTACGAGGGCCAAAATCGGGGAAGCAGGCTATGGGAGCCAAAATCGGGAAGCAGGCCACGAAGGCCAAAGGGAAGTGGGCTATAGAAGCCAGAATGTCGGGGAAGCGGGTTACAAGCCGAAGTTGAGAAGCGAGCTGTAGAGAGCCGAAGTTGGGAAGCGGGCTGCAAAGAGCCGAAGTTGGGAAGCATGCTATGAAAGCCAAAGGGAAGTAGGCTTGAGGAGCCAAAATTGGGGAGCAGGCTATAAAAGCCAAAGGTAAGCAGGCTGCAAGAGCCGAAGTATGAGCAGCGGGCTATAAAAGCCAAAGTTATGGGGAGCGACCCGCAAGAGCCGAAGTTATGGGGAGCGGGCTGCAAAGCTGAAATTGGGAAAGCGGGCTGCAAGAGCTGAGATTCTGAGCGACAGGCTCCAAGGGCCAAGATTTGGGAAGCAGGCTATGAAAGCCGAGACTGAGAAGCAGGCTACAAGAGCCAGAGTTAGGAAAGGGGGCTGTAAGAGCCAAAGATATTGGGAAGCGGGCTACGAGAGCCGAAATTATAGGAAGCGGGCCGTGGAAGGCCGAGATTGGGAAGCAGGCTACAAGAGCCAGAGTTGGGTAAGCGGGCCGCAAGAGCCGAAATTAAAAGAGCAGGCTACAGAAGCCAAAGTATGGGAAGCGGGCTGCGAGAGCCAAAATTATAGGAAGCGGGCCGTGGAAGGCCGAGATTGGGAAGCAGGCTACAAGAGCCAGAGTTGGGTAAGCAGGCCGCAAGAGCCGAAATTGAAAGAGCAGGCTACAGAAGCCAAAGTATGGGAAGCGGGCTGCGAGTGCCGAAATTGGGTAGCAGGCTGCAAGAGCCAAAGTAGGGGGAAGCGGGCTGCAAGAGCCGAAGATATTGGGAAGCGGGCTACGAGAGCCGAAATTGGGTAGCAGGTTGCAAGAGCCACAGTAGGGGAAAGCGGGCTGCAAGAGCCGAAGATATTGGGAAGAAGGCTAAAAAGTCAAGGGATATTGGGAGCAGGCTGACAAGCCGAGAGATGTTAGAAGTAGGCTATAAAGCCGAAAGATATCGGAGAGCGCGGTGGGACAGGTTGATTAATCCTGATAGTGGGCCTTGGCCGGAATGACTGAGCTGAAGGGCGTCGAGTAGCAGGATACGAGAACCGAAGGGAAGGGTCCTCTTTTGTTCTCTGGCCGGGGAAGGGTCCGAACCAAAGTGAAATGTCTCTTTTCTTTCCTTTTTTTTTTGGTGGCCCAAAGGCCGAAGGTGAATGACCACGTCTGCCTCAAAGCTCACTTTTCCTTCTTCTCTTCTTCTTTTATGTGACGAAGCGGATTCGAAGACCCCGTCTGCCTCGCGATCCTCTTTCTTTTCTTCTCTTCTTCTTCTTTCTCTTCTTTTTTTTTATTGTGAAGAGGCGGGTGCAAAGACCACGTCTGCCTCGTGACTATTCTTTTTTTTCCTTCTTTTGTATGGAGAGGCAGGTGCAAAGACCACGTCTTCCTCGCGACTTTTCTTTCCTTCTTCTCTTCTTCTTTGTGGAGAGGCAGGTGCAAAGACCATGTTCGCCTCGTGATTGTTCTCTTCCTCCTTCTCTTCTTCTTTTGTGGAGAGGCAGGCGCGAAGACCATGTTTACCTCGTGACTGTTCTTTTCCTTCTTCTCTTCCTCTTTTGTGAGAGGCAGGTGCGAAGACCATGTTTGCCTCGTGACTGTTCTTTTCCTTCTTCTCTTCTTCTTTTGTATGGAGGCAGGTGCAAGGACCAGGTGTGCCTCATGTCTCTTTTCTCTCTTTTTTGTGTGAAGAGGCGGGTTCGACGACCATGCCTACCCCGTGACTATTCTTTTGTTCTGCTCTTCCTTTCTCATTGATGCCCCCGGACCGAGGTGTTTTTCTCTTAACATGCCCCCAGGTTGGGGTATAGCTTCTCTTCTGTACCCCCAGACGGGGTGTTTCTCATGGCTTCTATGCCCCCAGATGGGGTGTAAATTCCGTGTTTCTTATGCCCCCGAGCGGGGTATGTTTCTCCATGCAGGGTAGATTTGCACGGGGTAGAGTCTTTGCCTCTTACGCCCCCACGGCGGGGTGGAGTCTTGGCTCCTTATGCCTCCCTGGCGGAGGTAGGTGCTGCTGCTTCTTATGCCCCGTAGCGGGGTATGCTCCTCTTTATATGCTTCCGGCACGGGGTAGATTCTTTGCTTCTTATGCCCCAGGGCGGGGTGGATTCTTCTACTTTTTATGCCCCCGAATCGAGGTGTCGCTTACTTCAAGTGCCCCCCCACGAGGGGTGTGTTTCACCTCTTGTGCACCCAAGGTAGGATGCGTGTTTTCTTCATGTGCCCTTAGATCAGGGCATAACTCTGTTGCTTGTCATGCCCCAAGGCGGGGTGAGTTCTTTATGGTTTCTATGTCCCCGTGGCAGGGCAGCGTCTTTGCTTCTAATGCCTCCCTAGCGGGGGTGAATTCTTATGCTTCTTATGCCCCCATGGCGGGGTGTGTCTCTTTATGGCTTCTGTGCCCCCGAAGCTGGTTATGTTGTTTCTTCAAATGCTGCTTGGGCGGAGTATACCTCTCTTCATGGACTCCCAGATCGGGATGTATGTCTCTTTGCTTCTGTGCCCCCGGGTAGGGGTAGATACTTCTGCTTCTTATGCGCCAAGGGCGGAGTGTGTCTCTTTTTGTGCCCCCAAAGTAGGGTGTATTCTTTTGCTTCTTATGAACCCGTGGCGGGGTGGCCTCTCTTCAGATACCCCTGAGTCGGGGTGTGGCTTTGTCTCCCATGGAGGGGGTGTATTTCTTCTTCAAAGCCCCTAGGCCATGGTGTATTCTTCTCTTTCTTGTGTTCCCTAGGCGGGATGGGTTCTCTTCATGTGCCCCCGTGGCGGGGGTATATCCTTTATGGTTTCTATGCCCCCAGGCGAGATGTAAATTCTTGTTTTCATGCCCCTCATGCGGGGCGTGTTTCTTTTGCTTCATACGCCCCCATGGCGGGGTACACTTCTTCTTCGAATGCCCCTAAGCCGAGGTGCGACTCTATTTCTTCTCATACTCCCGGGTCGGGGTGGATTCTTCTGCTTCTTATGCACCCGAATCGGGGTGTATGTTTCTTTTTCAAATGCCCCTAGAACGGGGTGTATTCTCTTATGGCTTCTATGTCCCGGACGGGGCATGTTTTGCTTCTTGTGCCCCTAAGCCGGGGTGGACTTATCTTCGAGTGCCCCTGAGTCGGGGCGTAGCTATGTTCCACATGCCCCCATGCGGGGTGAGCTTAGCTTCTTGTGCACCCGAGGCGGGGTGTGCTGCTACTTCAGATGCCCCCACACGGGGTGAGTCCTTCTTCTTCTTGCACCCCTCAAGACGGGGTGCGTTCCTCTTCATATGCCCCCGGCACGGTATATGTCTTTTGTTTCTTATGCTCCCGATCAGGGGTATTCTTTTGGGCCTCATATGATGCCGAGGCGAGGTGTATGTTGCTTCATATGTCCCCGAGGCGGGGATGCATTCTACTTTTAATGCCCCCATGGCGGGGTATGTTCTTGGCTTCTTACGCCCCAAGGTGGGGTGTGTTTTACTTCTTGTGCTCCCAGAGGCAGGGTGGAGTCCTTGCTTCTGATGCCCCAACAAGGCGGAGTGTGTTTCTTTCTCTGTGTGCCCCCAGGCGGGGTGTAGTCTTTGCTCCTCATGCCCCCATGGCGGGGTATAGTTCTTCTTCAAATGCCCCTAAACTGGGGTATAGTTTTGTCTCATATGCCCCTAGAGCGAGGTGAGTTTCTTCCTTTGTGTGCCCCCAGGCGGGGTGTGTTTTTGCCTCCTATGCCCCCAGGCCGAGGTAGGTTCTACTTCTTTTACCCCTCAAGGTTGGGCGTATTTCTCTTCACGCACCCCCAGAACGGGATGTCTACCTCTTTGCTTATATGCCCCCGCAAGGCGGTGTGCATTCTTTATGACTTCTATGCCCCCGGACGAAGTGTGTTTCTTCTTCAAATGTCCCCAAGCCGGGGTGTATCCTTTTGCTCTTTATGACCCCAGATCGGAGTAGAATCTCTGCTTCTGATGCCCCCATGGCGGGGCGGATCCTGCCTCTTATGCCCCCATGGGGGGGTATGCTTCTTCTTAAAAGGCCCCTAGGCCGGGGTATATTCTTTTATTTCTTATGCTCCCAGGGAGGGATGCAACTTCTTCAGATGCCCCTAAGCCAGGGCGTATTCTTTATGGCTTCTATGCCCCCTGGCGGGGTGTATTTCTTCTTCAAATATCCCTAAGACGGGATGTATTCTTCTCTTTCTTATGCTCCCGAGACGGGATGTATCTTCTTCAAATACCCCTAAGCCGGGGCGTGTTCTTTATGGCTTCTATGTCCCCTGGCGGGGTATGTTTCTTCTTCAAATACCCCTAAGCCGGGATGGACTTCTCTTCATATGCCCCTGAGTCGAGGCGTGCTCTTTATAGCTTCTAGGCCCTCGAGACGAGGTATGCTTCTTCTTCAAATACCCCTAAGACAGGGGTGTGATTCCTGACTTCATATGCCCCCGACGTGGGGTATATCTTTTGTTTCTTATGCTCCCGAGCCGGGATGTAGCCTCTTGGCCTCATATGCTGCCGAGGCGAGGTGTATGTTGCTTCATGTGCCCCCGGGGGGAGCGCATTTTGCCTCTATTGCCCCATGGCGGGACATATCTCTTGGCTTCTTACGCCCCCAAGGTGGGGTGTGTTTTCTTCTCGTGCCCCCAGGGTGGGGTATATCTTTCGCTTCTTATGCCCCCCCCCTTTTTGAGGCGGGGCAAAGTCCTTGCTTCAAATGCCCCTAAATCGGAGTATAGTTTTGTCTCATATGCCCCTAGAGCGGGGGTGTATTTTTTCTGTGCCCCTCAGTTGGGGTATATTTCTTCTTCAAATATCCCCTGAGCTGGGGTGCATTCTTGCTGCTTCTTATGCCCCAGGGCGGGGTATGTTTTGCTTCTTTTACCCCTTGACGGCGGGGCGTATTCCTCTTCATATGCCCCCCCCAGAGTGGGGGTGTAGCTTTTCTTCATCTGCCCCCCCCAGGTCGGGGGGTATGTCTCTTCACTTTTGTGCCCCCAGGCGGGGTATGTTTCTTTATCAAAGGCCCCTGAGCCGGGGTGTAGCTTTGTTGTATGTTGTGCCCCTGAGTCGGGGTGGATTCTCTTCATGTGCCCCTAGATTAGGGTGCATATCCCTTCTTCTTCTTCTTCTTTTTTGCCTCTTATGCCCCCATGGTAGGGTATATCTCTTCTTCTTATCCCCTATGGCGGGGTATGTACATGCTCTCTTCGGGAGTGGTGTCTGTGCTTGGCCTCATTGCTATAAAGCATTCCCCACAGGGGGCAGCCATTCACCAAGCTACAATTGTGGCTCGCTGGGTCTTTTAACAACCACTAGGGGGGTGTTTTGTGCTGGACGGAGGCAGCAGGAAGGAGGAACGGGCGGGGTAATTGCACTGCGGACTTGGGGCCTCCTAGAGTCGGGCGGGATGTCGGGTTTCTTCTTGCTCTTTTGGTCGGCGATGCTGGCCGACTTTTCTTCCTTTTTTCTTTCTTTCTTTTTTTCTCTCTTTTTTTTCTTCTTCTTGTGTGATTGACCAGGGTGGAGGTGCAAGAGAGCGCTCACCCCCTCAAGGAGGGGATGAGTGGTTCGCTCCACCGCATCAACCCCACAATGGTAATCCTTATTCAACACGGGTCTCGACGGATGCGGCCGTACAACCCTCTCTCGCCGACTCTTTCTCTTCCTTTTTTTTTGCTTCTTTCTTTTCTACTTTTCTTCTTTTCTCCTCTTCTCCTTTCCTTCTTTTCTTCTTTTCTTCTCGTTCTTCTTGAGGAAGGGGGGGTTTGATTTCCCCTCCATTCTCTTCTCTTTCTCTTCTCCCTTTTTTATAATAGCCCCCCATGATTCCTGGAGGCTGCATATGCTTCGAAGCAGTGTCCTCGAGGCCACAAAGGCAGCTGCGCCGAGTCTGGATTTTCTCCCCCTAGGGCTGGCAAAGACAGCACCTACCATTTGTCAAAGCAGGCAAACATCGTTAATTAGGAGGTCATGAGGCCCTGAATCCCATCGAAGAGATGAAGGGTGGATTTTGTCCCACCGGGCGTGCCAGACTTGTGGATGCACTTTTCGTTCGTTTATTATGCTCGTCTATTCGGGAATGGTTGATTCGTCTATTAAGTGCGTGGGTGTGCCAGTCACAAAGTGACAATTTATTCGGGCCCCGAAGAGCCCATGGTGCGCTCGATCTGACTTCGTCAGACGATTGTGTAGTTCGTGTCGGGACCAAAACCCGCCGCGCCATAAAGGTCACGGCGTCATTTACATCCTCCATACGAGGGAACACCCTTGATTAATCGCCGGGATTCAGGGCCTCACGGCCAGGGAATTAATTGCATGAAAGGTCTATTACGAGATATTGAAATCCTCGCGCGAGGGTGAGAAAAAAAAACATTCGAGATCATGTCGGTCGTGTACTGACCATTTAATGTTCGGACGAATGTCCGGCTCGAGAAAAGCGCGATCGTCGCGGGAAAACTGGAGCATATGTATGCCAGGATATGGCAAATTTATTGTTCAGAGGAACGGAAGACATTCGGCTAAGCCTCGGTTGGAGCGGTTAAAAACCAGTAAATCTGTTGGCCCGGTGCAAGAGCAAGCTGCGACCATACTGCGGTGGGCCCCCCCGGTCGAAGCAAGACTTGCATGAGCGTCATCAATATTTCCAGTGCCAAGGGACAACGAGGGAATATCCCTTGAATCGGCCGGAAAGCCCTATGTCTAGGGAAGTGGACGTTCGAAACGTGTCGGTCATTCGGGAGACCGTTTAATATTCGGACGAGTGTCCGGCTTGAGAATATCGTAATCGTCGCAGAAGGACCTAGAACATATGTATGCCGGGATACGGCAAACATATTATTCCGAGACTCTGAAAACATTCGGTTAAATCTCAGTTAGTGTAGCAGGAAACCAATGAGTTTGTTGGCCCGGTGCAAGATCGAGTCAGGACCATGCCGGGGGCACCTCCCGCGGTCCAAACGGGGCTTGCGTGGGCATCATTAATGTTCTCGGTGCCGGAGGGCAGCGAGGAAGAGTCCCGAGACTAGATTCCAAAACCCAAAACGTGTTCAGAGGGAGCGGGCTATAGGCCGAGGATATGGGTCAGATAGTGACCATAATCGGGACGGACCCGAGGTCCCAACATAGCCCACGAAGGCCTTATTGATATTCCCATGTGTAGAGTCCAGGGATGACGGGAGCCGTCCCGTTCTATTCCAATTTATGTCGGTCACTTGCGGACCACTTGATATTCGGACAAGTGTCCATATTGAAGGTACGACGTAGATAGAAGCAACCCCGTACAAACGTACGCCGAGTTCACGGCAACTTTAATGAAAGAGCAGGAACAAATCCCATTAGGATGAATCCGATTCGATAGGCTATCGGCCCAGAGCTATGCCGGGTTACGACCATGTCGGGATGGGAACCGTCAGCCATATCGGTCACGCATGGACCTTTTCATGTTCGGACATCGGTCCGTAATAGAAACGTGGCGAAAATCGAGGTGAACCTGTTCAAATGTCTGCTGAACGTGCGGCAATTTTAGTAGTGGCTCAGAAGGGATCCGGCCCGAGAAACGAGTCCGGTTTAATCAGAATATCGGCCCGAGGCGAGGTCAGGTCATGGCTATTTTCGGATAATTTCCAAGACTCAGGCCCAACTTGGAAGGGCGGCATGATTGTTCCTTCAGTATCGGGTCACGGGGAGAGGGGGGGGGGTTGCAATGTGGACCCTAGCATTTTTTTTATCTGGGATTATAATTACATATTCCTCTCTTTCCTCTTGCCGTTCATTTCTTATTTAGGCATTTGTTCCGAATTATTTCTCCCCCCCCCCTTTTGTTTATTATTATTATATTTTATTATTGTTTTTTTATCACTATTTCACATTTTTTTGTTTATTTCCTATATATATGTTCGAATTTCTTTATTTACCATAATTTTCATTAATTTATTTATTATTACTGTTATTATTATCACCAATATCATTATCATTGTATATTATATGTGTATATTTCCCGGGCCGCCTGAGGGTGTACCGGTGAAGGGTATAGAGAACGTGCCACTGAGGGCGTTCCAAGGCGTGTCGGCGAAGGGAGAAGAGGGTGCACCGGAGAAGGCACCAAGGAGAGTGTGCTGGGGAGGGAGTTGGCGGGCGTGTCGTGCTAACCCGCAGTCTGTACAACGTCTGCTAGCACATATGCAGAGTCTGTACACTATCCATTTCTTGCAACCCAAAGTCTATACATCGGCTGGTCGCTGCAACACAAAGTCTACGTTCACTGGCTTAGCAAACCCACGAGTCCGTACATTGGTTGCACAGCTTGCCATGCATAGCCGGTGCACTCCTCATTTGCTACAATCTCAAAGTCTGTACATCATCTGCTAGCACACACTCATAGTCTGTACATTGTCGATTTGCTGCAACTCGAAGTCTATACATTGGCTGATTGCTACAACCCAAAGTCTGTACATTGGCTGGCTACATGCTCACAAAGTCTGTACGTTGACTGGTTGCTGCAGCACAAGGTCTGTACGTTGGCTGGCTGCATGCACACAAAGTCTGTACATCGGCTGGTTGCTGCAACATAAAGTCTGTACGTTGGCTGGCTGCGTGCACACAAAGTCTGTACATTGGCTGGTTGCTGCAGCACAAAGTCTGTGCGTTGGCTGGTTGCTGCAACCCAAAGTCTGTACATTGGCTGGCTGCATGCACACAGAGTCTGTACATCGGCTGGTTGCTGCAGCACGAAGTCTGTACGTTGGCTGGCTGCTGCGACACAAAGTCTGTACGTTGGCTGGCTGCGTGCACACAAAGTCTGTACATTATTGTCACAAGCACATTAAGTCCATACATTCGTTCACGGCGTGCCTGAACATCCGTTTTCAATGTACATCTTTACTATCTGCATTTGTGCAATCCTTCATGCAAAGTCTGTGCATTGCTTGTCGTTGTGTTCGTGCATCAATTCACCAAGTCTGTACATTGTGCTCCACTTCGAGAAACGCCATTCCACACGAGACGGAGGGAGAGAGAGGGAGACGGAGATTGAGACGGTGAGAGAGAGAGTGATGCGGGACGGACACGGGAGACGACACTATTAGGTGCCACCCTCGGACTCTAGATGAAGACGCGACCAGCAGCACACACCAGGGAGACACTAAGCCCGACACTATGAGCTCCTAGTGGCAAAACGTCGCTAACAGAAGTGGAAGCTCACTCATCGTCCCAAGCGAGGGAAAACGCGGACCGTGCGCGGTTAAGGAACCGGCGGAGGTCAAGGGTAGTCGGCCAAACTGATGCGGGACGGACACAGGAGACGACACTATTAGGTGCCACCCTCGGACTCTAGATGAAGGCGTGACCAGCAACACACACCAGGGAGACACTAAGCCCGACACTATGAGCTCCTAGTGGCAAAACGTCGCTAACAGAAGTGGAAGCTCACTCGTCGTCCCAAGCGAGGGAAAGCGCGGACCGTGCGCAGTTAAGGAACCGGCGGAGGTCAAGGGTAGTCCGACTCAACTTCCAGACTCGGATCGAGTCACGGGATGGGTCACACTCACTCTCACAGCGGTGACATGGACACACGGGCTAGTACCTACACTCTCGGCAGCGGCAAAAGACCGTATACTAGCTAAGCAAATGAACGCCAAGAGGTTCGGACCATTACCTCCACGCACCCGGCGTGGCGAAGACAACCCCGGCCGAATCACGGACTCCCGGTTAAACAATATCCCAACAATACAAAGATTTGACCCACTCCACGCAGGGAGGTAAAAGCTCACATGTGGAGCCCGAGAATCACGCAACTCGGGTTGACGGGCAGCATCTTGATGTCACCCGGCGGTGCAGAACTCCGCGTTTTCGTGCTTTCCGAACGGCGGGTTCTGCGGGCCCGCGGGGCCTAGGGATGGCGCTGTCCTCCGGATCTGCGGGGGTGGGACCCACTATGATGGGGACCCCTGGTGACGCGTCTCCACGGACGGCGGTCGGCCGGGAACACCGATCGGGGGTCGATCGGTCCCGATTCCCAAGCTTTGAAGTTGCTGCCCACGGATTTTTAGTTGCTGTTTTCAAGCGCGCGCTCCGGCGAAAACGGCCGCTGTGATCAATCCCGACGTTGGATCGGGACGCATGAACTATCGTTGGAAAGATCTCTTCAAATGCTTCGATCTAGACCTAGATAGATCTGCTGGATCTGGTCGGATCAGAATGTTAATGAATTTACAATCCCCTGTTGTACAGTAACCGAAACCTCAGATTTGTAGGGTACTTGTCTGAGAACCACCGTTGACCGCCTAGTAAACCTCCGATTAAGCTCTTGATATATTCTTCAAAGTTGTAGGGGATCAAACCATGGAACTGGAAAATATTTTTGGAATTTGATTTGGAGGTGATGGTGATTTACTATGATTTGTGGGGTGACTGGTGGTCGGATCTGGGAACAGGGGGACAGAACTGTAGCAGGGACTGGAACGATTTTTAGAAAATATAAAATGGACAAACCAAAAATTGAGAAAAATTGTGAATAAAGAAGTGGATGGGTGGAACCTTTCATTAAAATTGGGAGAACCAAAATAAATCAAAAAGTGGACCTAAGACATGAAACTCAGGGCGGATGGGAACCTGGACAGAACTTTGGCAGAACCGAAGTGGAAGAGTGGACGAAAATCGAAAATTATGAAACTAGATCTGAATGACAAACCAAAATTTGTGGATAGTTCTTGACACCTCTGGAACATCCAGTAAAATTCCCAGGTCGATCTGAGCTCCTGGTTGATGGCTGAAGTTCGTGGAAGCTGCTGTGATACTGCGCAGGCAGAACTTCGTTGATGGCGGTGGCGGTGCGGTGGCTGCTCGTGGCGGCGGCGGCGGCGACCGGAACTGATAGGGTGGAGTCTCACCACCAAGAAGCAACCTTCACAGCTGCAAGGGGAGAGGGAGGGGCGCACCAAGCTGGAGCTCCAAGACTTTTTCTTCCAAATGAATGCATTAATTCTACTAAAATGGAAAATACAAGCTTAAATAGGTTACATCTCACATCCATCCACAACCATTGGATCTAGGGGATGGGAATGGAGGGTTGGGATGGAGTGTGACACACACACACAAAATAATATAAAAAAAACAAAGGGGGGGCGGCCCTTGGACCAAGGAGAGAGGGTGGACTAGTTGGTGGGGGTAGGTGGCCTCCCATGTGGACTTTTCTAGTCCATTGTCCCCCATGTGTCCAATTCCCATTCAAACTTCTAGATGCTCCCATGTGGCATGTTGACTGACCCCACGTGGGACCCTAGGCTGAGGTGGCCCAATGGGGTGGGGCCTGGGGGGCCCGTGGGGCCCACGGGGTCCGAATTGCACATAAGCCCCTATTACAATCAAAATGTCAAACCGAATGCAACGAAATAAACACAAATTAACACACATAAAGTCTAACTAAATATAATAAGTGGGGAGGCTCAAGGCGGAGTCTCCAGGCTGTCTCCGAGCCAGATGGACGCTGAGGTGGCTCGTGTCATGCTCCGTGTGCGGTACCGGTGGCTCGGCGTATCGTGCCGATCAACTGCTCGGGTGTCCGCACCAATTCTCCCCGGGTGGGAGAAACTCGACCCTGTCGAGTAAGGGTCTGCATCGCTCCTGTATCGCTCCAAAAGGTCTGGATCAATCCGCTGCAACTCGCCATGTGTGATCCATGTGTCCTCAGTAGCGGGCCGTCCTCTCCATCGCACTAGGTAGCGCGGGTAAGATCCACTCCTGGTAACTGTCACTTGCTCGTCCAGTATACGATCTATATGCTCACGCTGCCGTGAAAAAGGGGCTAGAGGTGGAAGTGGACACTCAGGTGTGGGATCACTCTCAAGGGGAGGAGATGGCTCAAAAGGCTCACTAGGGATCACCGCTGGGTCCCTATATGCAACAAGATCCGATACATTGAAGGTAGAGCTTATACCATATTCCTCGGGCAGGTCCACAACATACGCATTGGATCCAACGCGTTTCAACACTCTAAAGGGACCGGCTCCGCGAGCTTGCAACTTCTTAATGGTTCCAGAGGGAAACCGTTCAGGTCTTACCCTGATCATGACATATTCACCCTCTTGGAACTCTCGGTGGTGTCGATGGACATCGGTTAACTCCTTGTACCATGCATTGCTGGCCTCAACTGTGACGACGGACATCGTCATGCAGACTCCTAACATGTTTAGCAAAAGAAAAGAAACACAGGATGCACACACGACCTAACATGCTTACCAAAAGAAAAGAAACACACGGATGCACACACGACCCTAAACAACCCTACAGTTAGTAAAACCCAATCATATGCAAGGTGGTCCAGGACATCCGAATGTGTGCCATGCATGCATTTGACATAACCGAGGTTAATGTCATGGTGGACTCCTAGACATCCTACGATGCACCAACCATGGACATGGGGTTTGGATGTGGGAAGTCCGGAGGTTTGGGTGGTTGAGGTGGCCCGGGGAAACCAAAGTCCTCATTACCCCCAAATGACGGTTCGGACCTATTGCCATGTAAAGGTTGCCAGGCCCGAGTAGGAGGGGTGTGATAGTGGACTTCCTTAAAGAGGTGGAATGGAGGTTGTGGGCCAAAGGGCCCATGAAGAAAGGGATCGAAGGGATCAAAGAATGTGTGACCCCTCGATATGGATTCCCTCATTTCAAGGTCCCATGTGTGGAATTCTAGAAGGTGTTGATGGTCACCTTCATCCGTGAAGGGAGATGAGACGGTGGGGGTATGATGGTGGACTCTCTCGAAAAGGTGGTGTAAATATGGTGCGTCACGGAGTCCATAAGAGAATGGGTCGAAGGGATCAAAGAAGGTATGACCCCTCGGACTAGGCTTCCACAAATCACTGTCCCACATTTGAAAATCTTGGAGGTGTAAATGATCACCTTCATTCATTGCGAGAGATGGGACGACAGTCATAGGTAGAAAGTATGATTCCTCCATTGGGCAAAGGGGAATGAAGTTGGACTCGGCCGGCAAAGGGAGGAGTAGAAGAACCTCCGTGGTAACATGACCCACAGTGTACACGGAGGTGATGGACCCTAGGGATAGATGTGTGAAGCTATGACCTATAGGTCGGTCGAAGCGTGGGGCCAACAAGTGCGTAAATGTCAACTGCCGGTCTAATCCTTTAAGAAGATCATCTAATGTATCCACATGGTGACTAGACCGGAAGGTGGTATGGAATGAGTTGACCGGCACTAATAGTAGGGTAGGGTCCATGGATGGGAGGAGAGATGGGGCCAAGCCGTTCTTGAGCCATCTAAGAAGTGGTTCGGCTATGAAAAGTGTACCCGTTAGAAACACGGGTGGCTCGGGCTTTGGCGGCTCCAAATGAGAGGGCTCCGAAATAAGATCGGAAGGTGAGGTTTCTCCAACCCCTTTATCCCCTGGGGGCTAGAGATGTCCGAGTGGGACACTGTCCGGCAAAGTGGCCAAACCCCTGGCAGCGATAACACTGTTGTCGTGATCCTCTACGCTCCTTGATAAGTGGGTCCCTACCCTTATCCTCCGGACGGACAGGGGGTGTAGGCAATGGGGCTCTCGTGGGTGGGGGAAGAGGATCCACCAAGATGGGGAGAGGACCTCGGGATGGCACTCTAGATGACACTGGATTGGGACTACCGGTTGCTACCTCCTTAGGGTCATGCTTGGTTCTATCTCGGCTAGGAGGTAGGCAAGGGGGAAGCAGGGACTCAATATAATCACACTTCCTATCCACCTTATCCAAAATGATGTGGAAGAGTTCGACAATGGTGGGGTTTGGAGCAGGAGCGATGTGATGGACTCCCCCATATGAAGTCGGCCTAGTCGTGGACCTAGGCTCTTCTACATGCGCGGCGCGTTGCCTCCGATTATGGCCCACTTGGGTGGATGTGATTGGGTGGGGTCGGTTGGAGGTGACAGGGCCGGGTAGGTAGACCTTCCTAAGTTCGTCCTTCATCTCATGCCACGACTCGATGGGCCTTTGCCTCCTAACCGCTCTCATGCGCTCAATGCTCTCCCATTTCCAGGCGGCTTTGTGGACAAGCCTCTCTCGGGCAAAACTAACTTGCATGGCATCGGACATAGTATAACAATCAAAGTATGTGTCCATGGCGGCTTCCCACTTGAGGTAGTCGCCTGGGTCATTGGAGCCATAAAAGTCCAAGGCTTCGGGCCTACGGAAGTGGAGGGGATGGTTGCCAAGCCCATGGGTGGACCAACGGCCATAGTGCCCTGGTGATGAGGAATCCATGGGAAATTGGGGACTATACGATGGACATGCCGACACAAAGGGACAAGACAAACCGACTAATGCAAACACACACTAGATGATGCACTTAGACCTAACCCAATATCCGGTACGGGGCGGAGTTAATCGACCTGAAGATCACTCCCGTAAGTGTGCGACCTCCCGGTAGGCGTAGCCTAACGTTCGGACAACACCTTTTAAGATACCGAATTATCGGGATGAAATGCAATTTAAAACACACTTTTTTTTTTTTTGAAAATAATGATGATCCTAGACTTGACTTAGACCATGATGCATGCAAGACTTATGCAATGACTACCCTAGACTCGACTTGCTCTGATACCAAACTGATGCAGGATGGACACGGGAGACGACACTATTAGGTGCCACCCTTGGAGTCTAGATGAAGACGCGACCAGCAGCACACACCAGGGAGACACTAAGCCCGACATTATGAGCTCCTAGTGGCAAAACGTCGTTAAAAGAAGTGGAAGCTCACTCGTCGTCCCAAGCGAGGGAAAGCGCGGACCGTGCGCGGTTAAGGAACTGGCGGAGGTCAAGGGTAGTCGGCCAAACTGATGCGGGACGGACACAGGAGACGACACTATTAGGTGCCACCCTCGGACTCTAGATGAAGACGTGACCAGCAGCACACACCAGGGAGACACTAAGCCCGACACTATGAGCTCCTAGTGGCAAAATGTCGCTAACAGAAGTGGAAGCTCACTCGTCGTCCTAAGTGAGGGAAAGCGCGGACCGTGCGCGGTTAAGGAACCGGCGGAGGTCAAGGGTAGTCCGACTCAACTTCCGGACTCGGATCGAGTCACGGGACGGGTCACACTCACTCTTACAGCGGTGACATGGACACACGGGCTAGTACCTACACTCTCGGCAGCGGCAAAAGACCGTATACTAGCTAAGCAAATGAACGCCAAGAGGTTCGGACCATTACCTCCACGCACCCGGCGTGGCGAAGACAACCCCGGCCGAATCACGGACTCCCGGTTAAACAATATCCCAACAATACAAAGATTTGACCCACTCCACGCAGGGAGGTAAAAGGTCACATGTGGAGCCCGGGAATCACGCAACTCGGGTTGACGGGCAGCATCTTGATGTCGCCCGGCGGTGCCGAACTCCGCATTTTCGTGCTTTCCGAACGGCGGGTTCTGCGGGCCCGCGGGGCCCACGGATGGCGCTGTCTTCCGGATCTGCGGGGGTGGGACCCACTATGATGGGGACCCCTGGTGGCGCGCCTCCACAGACGGCGGTCGGCCGGGAACACCGATCAGGGGTCGATCGGTCCCGATTCCCAAGCTTTGAAGTTGCTGCCCACGGATTTTTAGTTGCTGTTTTCAAGCGCGCGCTCCGGTGAAAACGGCCGCTGTGATCAATCCCGACGTCAGATCGGGACGCATGAGCTATCGTTGGAAAGCTCTCTTCAAATGCTTCGATCTAGACCAGAGAGATCTGCTGGATCTGGGCGGATCAGAATGTTAATGAATTTACAAGCCCCTGTTGTACAGTAACCGAAACCTCAGATTTGTAGGGTACTTGTCTGAGAACCACCATTGACCGCCTAGTAAACCTCCGATTCAGCTCTTGAGCTCTTCTTCAAAGTTGTAGGGGATCACACCACGGAACTGGGACTATTTTTGGAATTTGATTTGGAGGTGATGTTGATTTACTATGATTTTTGGGGTGACTGGTGATCGGATCTGGGAACAGGGGGACAGAACTGTAGCTGGGACTGAAAATGATTTGTAGAAAATAAGAAATGGACGAACCAAAAATTGAGAAATATTGTGGATGAAGGGGTGGATGGGTGGAACCTCCAGTAAAATTGGGCAAACCAAAATAAATCAAAAAGTGGACCTAAGACATGAAACTCAGGGCGGATGGGAACCTGGACAGAACTTTGGCAGAACCAAAGTGGAAGAGTGGACGAAAATCTAAAATTATGAAACTGGATCTGAATGACAAACCAAAATTTGTGGATAGTTCTTGACACCTCTGGAACATCCAGTAAAATTCCCAGGTTGATCTGAGCTCGTGGTTGATGGCTGAATTTCGTGGAATCTGCTGTGGTACTGCGCAGGCAGAACTTCATTGATGGCGGTGGCGGTGCGGTGGCGGCTCATGGCGGCGGCGGCGGCGACCGGAACTGATAGGGTGGAGTCTCACCACCAAGAAGCAACCTTCACAGCTGCAAGGGGAGAGGGAGGGGTGCCCCAAGCTGGAGCTCCAAGGCTTTTTCTTCCAAATGAATGCATTAATTCTACTAAAATGGAAAATACAAACTTAAATAGGTTACATCTCACATCCATCCACAACCATTGGATCTAGGGGATGGGAATGGAGGGTTGGGATGGAGTGTGACACACACACACAAAATAATATAAAAAAAACAAAGGGGGGGGGGCGGCCCTTGGACCAAGGGGAGAGGGTGGACTAGTTGGTGGGGGTAGGTGGCCTCCCATGTGGACTTTTCTAGTCCACTGTCCCCCATGTGTCCAATTCTCATTCAAACTTCTAGATGCTCCCATGTGGCATGTTGACTGACCCCACGTGGGACCCTAGGCTGAGGTGGCCCAATGGGGTGGGGCCTGGGGGGTCCGTGGGGCCCACGGGGTCCGAATTGCACATAAGCCCCTATTACAATCAAAATGTCAAACCGAATGCAACGAAATAAACACAAATTAGACACACATAAAGTCTAACTAAATATAATAAGTGGGGAGGCTCAAGGCGGAGTCTCCAGGCTGTCTCCGAGCCAGATGGACGCTGAGGTGGCTCGTGTCATGCTCCGTGTGCGGTACCGGTGGCTCGGCGTATCGTGCCGATCAACTGCTCGGGTGTCCGCACCAGAGAGGGTGTATCGGTGAGGGGAAGAGTGAGACGGAGGGAGACAGAGTGTACCGGTGAGGGGGAGAATGAGACGGTGAGAGAGAGAGGGAGAGATGGTGGGAGAGACGGAGGGAGAAAGAGAGTGAGACGGTGAGGGGGAGAGTGAGAGACGGAGGGAGAGACGGAGGGAGAAAGAGGGTGAGACGGTGAGAGAGAGAGAGTGTACCGGTGAGGGGGAGAATGAGACGGTGAGAGAGAGAGAGGGAGAGACGGAGGGAGAAAGAGAGTGAGACGGTGAGAGAGAGAGAGTGTGTGCCGGTGAGGGGGAGAGTGAGACGGTGAGAGAGAGAGAGAGTGCGTGCCGGTGAGGGGGAGAGTGAGACGGTGAGAGAGAGAGTGAGGGACGGAGGGAGAGACGGAGGGAGAAAGAGAATGAGACGGTGAGAGAGAGAGGGAGAGACGCAGGGAGAGACGGGGAGTGAGACGGTGAGGAGGAGTGTGCCGCTGAAGGGCTAAAAAGGTGTGTCGTTGAAGGGCTGTTAGAGTGTACCGCTGAAGGAAGGGTAGGAGGTGTACCGGACAACGAGGGTAGAGGGCGTACCGGCGAAGGCTGGGACAGACGTGCCGATGAAGGCCCACTCCTCTTTTACTTATTTTAAGGCTTTTCTTTTCTTCTTTTCTCTGATCTTTATGTAGTTTTATACAAATCTTTTCTCCTTCTTTCCCCCAACATTTTCTTTGCAGATTGAGCATTTAATTCACCATGTAGTCATTTCATCCAATTCTTCTCATGTTGTCCGCAGTGGCCCATTTCGGTTAAAGTGTTCGTCGTTCCATTCGTTCGTTGTTTTCTTTGCCTTTTGATGTTATTATTTCTGATGAAAATTTGGCAGCATCTCCCCATGACCCGAACGGTAAGGGAGATAAAGGGAACGCGCCCACAGGGAGTGGCGGAACCCGACAACTGGAGGTGGGCGCCCGAGGGTGGCAACACCTTAATAAAACCTTAGAAAACGCTGGGAAAACGACAAGCCGAAGACCTCTAAGACTGGATAGGGTGTACTGGGGGGGTTAGCCAAGGCGTGCCGGCCAAGGACGGGCACAGGGCGTTTGAGGGGATACCAAGCTATAGAGAGACCAGGTGTGCCGCTGGGGCACAAAGGGGAAAATGTACCACTGGGGGCTAGTATGGGTGTGTCGGCCAAGGTGCCGTAAGGGTGTGCCGCTGGGGGAAAGTGCAAGCGCACCGAGCAAGGCTCCAAAAGGGTTAGTCTACTAATGGGGTAGGGTGTTAGACCGATCAAACCCACAGGGACCCCCGGTAGGAGGGGAGAAGGCTCAAACCATTCAAACCATTCAAGAGGAGGAGGTTCGTGACCTCAAACCATTCAAGATGGCGCCGAATCCGGAGGAAACCGTCGGCGTGAGGGATGAAAACAAACACTGGAAAGGGAAGGAAAAGATGATCAAGCGCACTGCGGCCTAAACCAACGAGACGAAGAGAAAGCCCACTGGGGGGACGATCTTCATTCATGGGGGAATAAAGGGCCGTAGCCATCCATATACATTACAAAGCATGCCCGAGCTAAGGCTATAGGTGAGAAAGAAAACCAAAGCACGAAAGAACGGGGAGGGAAAAAAAAGAACAAAAGAAGAGGAGGTGTTGGGGATCGAAGCAGGGACGACCGTCCACTGCTCTTTCCCCCACTTTCCCCTACTACATCAAGCCCTCTCTCTCTCTTACTCTCTTTTCTTTGCCTGGTGGTCGCTGGAGGAGAACGCTACAGCCGAACTCTCTTCCTCTTCTTCTCTTCTTCTCCTTTCTCTGCCTGTCTATGTGTGTCTCTGTGTTCATTTTTTTTTCTTGCTCTGTCTGCTGCCCCCTTCTATTCACCGGAATGGGAGTGGCTTTATACTCCCAGCCGCGGGAGCTCTCGAGCACGGACGGCGAAGGCGGGAAGCAGCTTCGTCATGATGGCGTTTGACTTTTCCCATCCTGGGTGGCGAGGTGGTAGCCTGCGTGGCCCAACCCCTGGTCGACACCTGAGACATGCCACTGCGCGCCGAAGATCCGCAGGGCATGGGCGCGTGATTCGATCTGCCGGACGTGCCATTGAAATGGCTGAACGTCGTGCCGTTTGCGGGCTCAGCAAGTGTGCCATTGCAAGGCACTATAGGCATGCCATCGAAGGGGGCAAAAGGCGTGCCGCTGAAGGGTTGCCCAAGCGTGCCGTTGAAGGGGCAAATAACGTGCCGCTGGAAGCCCAAGGAGGTGTGCCGCTGAGGGCCAAGGGGGCGTGCCGCTGAAGCCCCAAATGGGCGTGCTGCTGAAGGCCAAATGGGCGTGCCGCTGAAGGTCAGATGGGCGTGCCGCTGAAGGCCACATGGGTGTGCCGCTAAGGGCCAGGGGCTGTGCCGCTGAAGGCCACCCTGGGTGCATTTCTGAGCTCGTTCTGAGCCCATTCTGAGCACGAGTCATGGCCCGTTTGATTTTCTCCGTTGCCCGTGGTTTGTGAGGCCCTTGGGGGCTGATCTCTCTTTGCCGTCGTGACTCCGGAGGTGGCCTCACACAGCGTGTGTTGATGTTCAGAGAGTCCGGATGGCCCTCTTTCTTAGCAGTCTCTTCAGTTGAAGTCGTTGCTGATGTCGGGCTAATTGGGACGCATGGGCATGCAATTTTGCATGTCCACAGACACGCGCTGACGAGCGTGACCCCAGCTAGTCCTTGTTGTGGTGCTTGTTACGTGTCTGCGTCTCACTCCCGGGGCGTTGTAGCTAGACACTTGTGATGCGGTGTAAGACGTCAGGGGACGCATCCGGTCGTTCTTCTAGTGGGTAGTGCTCCTGTTCGCTGGCAGGTGTGGACTCGAGTTTTGTTGGTTCTATCGTACTCCTGTCGAGTCGGGAGTGGCATACTGTCAGTCAGTCTTTGTGACTTTGACCTTCGGGTTTCGGCCGCGTTGACCGTTGAGTTCCAGGTGTTTCACTGTGGCGCGTGTGTCGACTCTCGTGCCGTTTGACTAGTGCTAGTGACTTTACCGAGGTTGCGTCTTGTTGTGCGGTACCCGTGATCAGGCGTCAGGGTTGCACTTTGGACACCGTGTCCAGGTTGGATGTGTTCTGGGAGACATGCCTCTACGACATGGTTGCCGTGGGTTTTTACTTCGGTAAGTGGTACTAGTGTAGTTCGGTAGCCCCCGACCGTGTGATCGGGGTGTGTTTCTGGTACAGTAGGAGTAGCTGTAGTGCCGAGTTTTGACCGACCACCGGTTCGCTGTTCCTGCTGTAGTTATTTATTTATTTCTGTTAATTGTAGATTTGTCCTGCTTTATTTCCTATTTCTTTGTGCCTCCACACTCCTTTTAGCCCTTCCGAGCCCTCCCGACTCGTGGGCAGTGGTTCGAGTCTCGGGTTATCGGGCCTTCCCGGTAATCAGATTCTCGGGTCGTTACAGCTGGTATCAGAGCAAGGTTGTGGACGTACATAGGAATTCGAGATATTGCAGTGATCAGAGTCCATAAGGTCCAGTACAGTCGGCAACTGGCTTAGGGTTTTGCGTTCACTTTCTGCCTAGTTTCTCGCTTGAGAGCTTGAGTGCGCTGTGTGGCGCTGAGAAGGTGGTTGATGTCCGTGGCTTTCGTGCCAGCGTGGCCACTAAAGGTCGAGGTCGAGAGCTTTCTCCCTCATCATTGGTGGCCCCGGTTGTGCTGTGTTGGGCAGAGGTTGCCGGTAGATGTGTCGCTGTGGTGCTGTGTTCGAGGTGTTTGCAGCGAGGTCAGGTGGCTGGTGAGGATTGTTTGTGGTTAAGTGGCCGTGAGCGTGCTCTGAGGGAGCTGCTATCGGTTTGGCCACACTAGCTTGAGTTGGCAGAGCGGGTGCTCTGGTCGAGAAGTGTGCTCGGGTAAGCGGAGGATCTTCTCGGTGAGCTGCTGTTTCGTCGAGCTTGATGTTCTTGTCGTGCTCTGTGGCGTCAGAAATGACGTGTCGGTCTCGATTATTTTGCAGATTTTACGGCAGGATTGGGCTGTGGTGTCCCAGTAAGTTTTTCTCCTGCGCTCTTGTGTGCGAATGGGTTGTGTTCGCCTTGGATTTGGTCTGAGATGAGAAGGTTTTGCGGTGATTTGGGGACTCAAGGATGAGTGTCGGAGGTTATCGTTATGGCTCGTGTTGCGGCTCTTGGCGTGGTGTGTTGCAGTTCGAGGAATTGTAGTGGTGGTGCATCGAAAGATGCTGTGATTGTGGTCCGATGTGACACTCATCGAGTGTGTCGGAGGCGCTGACCTGACGAGAGCGATGGTCTTTCCTTGGTGCTGGATGGTGCTGTTTCCAGCGTGCGCGAGGTTTGAAGTCAGGTCGAGCGTGGAGTTCTTCCATTGGTCGGAAGTGTGTTTGGTTTCTCCTTTGGTTGGAGAGATTGTGTTTGGCTGAGGCTCGTCGTCTTGCTTGGTGCGCTCGGATTAGTTGGCCTTGTGTGCCATGAAGTCCGTGTGAGACGTGCTCCTTGTCTTGGCAAGGTGGTTGCCTGTGAGAAGCGTTGCCCGTTCCCTGATGTGTAAGGGTGTTGGCGCTGTTCCGGAAGGATCAGTGCCGGCTGGGCGGTATTTTTGAGATTTACGGTTGGTGTTGCGGTTCCCGATGTGCGGAGGATCGGAGTATGCGGGGTTGCAGATCGTTGTCGGGATGGAGGATCCCGAGTTGGCGTTGTGGTGGCTGTGCGTGTGGATCAGAGTGCGCGGATCGTAGCGTTGGTTGCTGCGGGTGGATTTCTGAAGAAGTGTAGAGCAGCGGAGGATTGGTTCATCGATGTGTGTTGTCTCCGGCGGCATGAGACGTGTTGTTGCCATGCCGTTGCCCGAGATATCGTGGTTCTTGGCACTGGCAGGATGGACTGTTGGGGAATATGTTGGCAAGTGTGCCGCACGTGTACCCTGTTCCTGTGATGGAAGCCGTGTCAGGCGTCGGTGTTGGACCTGGATGGGGTTGTTGAGGATGTCGCCTAAGGATGGTTGTAATACCCCGGTTTTAAAATCTGAAATTTAATTGAAATAATTGAATTTTCCATTGAGATAAATGAATTTCAGAATTTAATATTTAATTCCTTAGTAAATAGAACTAGTAAAATTTCGACTACCTTATAAAAATATGAAAAAATGGTAAAGAATGATTTATGTAACAACTTTGTCTTCTGTGTTTGACCCAATAAAAATCCGTAATGAGGTCTAATTAGTGGATTAAGCCTAAAAGTGCACACTTACCTAACCTTAACTTAAAACGTGAAATTAGAGCTTAATACTCAACCTAATGACCCCAAATTCTTTTAGAAATTTAATTAGAACTTATTTGAATTTATTAGAAATTATTTGTATTTATTTGAATTAATGGGAATTTATTAAAAATTAATTAGATTAATTCTTTAATAAATAGAATAAGTCACATTTCGACTATTTTATAAAAATCCATAAAAATCATATTCTTGTGTAATCCATTTCGTTTAATAATTTTGTCTTCTACGACTAAGCCTAATAAAATCATTAACTAGGCCTAATCAATGGGTTAAGTCCAATTTTCACACCTTCCTAACCCAAATTCGTGTTCATTGTTAACCTCATCTTAAAACATCAAATTAGAGCTTAATACTCAACCAAATGAGCTCAAATCAGAGGCAAATGAAAGGCCATGATCTAAGGATCAATAACTCTCTATCAATCGAACCAAAACCTAACCCTAGCACATGGTGGCGGCCGAGTTTTGTTGAAGTCAACCTTGGCGGCGCCGTTTTCCAACACCACCTTGCGTGGTCGATTTCTCCCAGCTCCGAAGTCTCCAGAAGCTCTACGAGCTATCAAAATAGAACTCTACATGTCTATTTTCATTTGGTAGCTATGGTGTTCGTAGAGGTTTCAGATCTAGAGAGATCTCAGGAGTTTAGTGGTGACGTGTCGACGTTCATTCTCCTTCCTTCCCTCTTCCTTTCTTCTTTGATTGACGTAGGTTCTCTTAGGCTCAAACTGCAAGTAATATATCAAAATGTTCAGCATCAAGTCCTCTTTCTTTTGATATATAAAGCCCTAAATTTCATTGAGCATGCTTGGAGAATTTCAGTTTTTGAGTAAGAGCATGTCTAGACTTACTTTGCGGTGTGTTCTTTTAAGCCAAAGCATGATTTTGGGCTAATTTTAAGTTGAATATCTTGATCCCCATATAACATATCATATATGGATGGAATCAACATCGAAGTAGCTTTCTTTTGGTATAAGAAGCCCCAAATTTCATTGTATATATTGAGAGAATCTTACGATTTAGTAGAAGCATGTCAAGAACTAGGTTTTCATGTGTTCATCATAGAATAGGTTGTGATTCAATTGATTTCTGTTGAAATTCGTGCTTCAAAACTCTTGTTTTATGACCCTAGTATGTCTATTAAGAACCCTAGAGCATGTGGTTAAGATCCCAACCCATTTTGACCCCAAATGGTTGAGTTTTATGTGTTTTCCGGAAGCCCGTTCGCGTCTGCGAACCCAGGGGTCGACCCCATGGGTCGACCCATACACCCCAGCAAGCAGACCGCGTCTGCCTGGCAGGGGTCGACCCCATGGGTCGACCCACGTGCTGTATGACCCGGAAATGATGGTTTTTGACCGGAGGATCGATCCGGATCATTAGGGGATCAACCCATTCAACCTAGTTCCATTATAAACTATATTTTGAGGGACCAATGACCCATACATGCACCCTCGTTAGCCCAATAGATGTAAGGTTTGTTTCGAACCGTTATCTATGACGTTAGTGATTTAATACTAGTTCTAATGATTCATTTTAGTGTCATGAATGATAATTAGTAAATTAGAAACCCACTTGATCAGTAATTAATTATGTAACTAAATTTCTGTTAATTGCATGCTGTTCATTCTTACACGATCTTGTTCGTTCATTCCATCATCTTGAATCACATATTTGACAATTTGACTTAATGTAAAACTTAATCCTTGGTAATTTAACATGGAATTAGGATTAATATGATTGTTAGCTTGCTGGTTAGCTGCTGTACTACAGTAAACAGTGTGACCAACTTACCGACTTTTAACAAGTCGTTAGCCGATTAGTGTGCTAGTCTTGGTTTTACCCCGGAAACTCTATCCGGCGGCTTTACCGTCATCACGGGATTTCTTTATATCCCTGTTATGAACCTAATGAACTACCAAAAACATCGTTTTACGTGTTTAACCGTTGGTTTAAGTCTTGGATCGAATCGGACTGCGAGAGGCATGCGCGGCTAGTAGTTGACCGCATATCCTCTTCGGCGGCCCGATAATGATCGCATATCCATAATACGGCCCGGTACGGACCGTATCTCTTGTTCATGGGTCTTAATGTCTTATGGACATGAGCGGCCCATAATGCACCGTTCATACCTTAGAGCGGCCTACTATCAGCCGTTCATCCTTGATCTCGTAGGGCTGAGTTTCAGTCCAGTTCTCGTATACACGGTCCTGTGTTAGCCGTATATACCTCTTGCGCGGCTTCTGTACGACCGCACATCTCTCGGAGATGAGTTTTATCGTGTTTGTGCTCTTGAATCCAAGGACAGGTTAGTCCTTTAAATCTTGAACTTCTGGCAGTAATTCCTCTGATTAATTGGCCATTTAACTTGACTGAATGTCTAGACAATCGTGGGATCTTGTATCCAATAAATCGATGCCAACGCACCGTAGGGGCCCGGTCTGGTCCTGGGGAGAGCGCCCGAAAGTTAGTGAGCCCATGGGATGTTAATGACATGGTGAGGCATTGCACCGAGTGCATGACTAGCTTGTTACGTCTATGACATGAAGAAAATCTCTTGTTACTCTTGTTACTTGATCATGCTTGAAATGATGTTTAAAATACTTGCTTGTTGGCCAATTCTCTATTACTATCTCCTGTTGTAAATTCTTGTACTTACTATTCTTGTTAATTCTTGTCATTATATTTCTTGACCTTGCAAGATCTGTTTATTACGTTGTTTCATTATATCGTCATTTATTTCTTTTATTAGCATGGCATATGAAAAATGTAATTTACTTGTTAATCACTTAAACTATGCCTGATGATAGAATATAATTTCTACTGAGCTTCTTGCTCACTCCTACTTCCAATCCTTTTTAGGTAATGCGATAAACGGTACATTGCAAATGGGAATCGGATTAGTGTGATCGAGTGAACCTGGAACCTAGAGTTTGGAGTCTGTCTTTTTATCTTCTTGAGTCTAGCTAGTGTCGTGAGTCTGGTTATCTCTTTTTGTTCTTTCTTCCTTTAATTTGAATCTAATATTGTAAGAGTGGGTCAAATTTATACCTTTTTAATATTAATAAGAGCTCGTATTTTCAATATATGTGTATGGCCTCCTTATGTTCAATTGTGGTTATTCCGCTCTTGTTATCATGACTGTTAACTGCCACGTTCCGAGCATCGCTTCCCACTGCTATCGGTTCGGGGCGTGACAATGGTCGAGGACGTGTTGGTTAGAGTCGGTGGCTTGGTGCCCGACTTGTGTTCCCAGTCGTGTCCTTAGATGATATCATTTTTGGAGAAGTGATCTCTGGCAGGCTGTGGGTTCCTGTTGGTGGCTGCGAGTGACTGGTGAGGCTAGTCACGTAGCCGACCACGGTGAGGTGTATGTTGCTTGGGGACCCGTGAGCACTATTCAGGTGGTGTCCCGTGGCTCTGTGGTAAGGGCGGAATCGGGATTGGCAGGTGTCCACTTGGATTGATCGAAGGATTTGATGAGACCAGATGGAAGAGTGACGCCTGTGGGCGGAGGCCTTTTTGTGAGATTGGCATCGGAGGGTGGTCCTTGATGGGACGTTGGTGTCGCATTGGTTATCCCTGGTTTGGTGACCAGCATGGGATGGTTTCCCTGTGAGCCTGAGTCGAGTGAGGTGATGACTGAAGACACCATGATCTTGTCGTTTGGCTTCATCGTGCTCCCCTGAGAGGGTCGAGTTGGTGCGATGATCGAGCTCGGATGCGGAATCCGAGAGGAGTGTGGATCGAGTTGTGGTAATTATCTGTGTGTGGGTCAGCGGATGGCCTGTTGAGAGTTGAATCGTGCCTGTTGGGCCGATGGAGGTTTCCCATTGACATGTATCTGGCGACCAGTGGATGGTCTTTCACAGACAGAAGATGCTGGTTGTCGGGGCTTGAGCATGGCGAGAGCCGTGTGCCAGCCAGGCCTTGGGTGGCTGATTTTGTGATGTGCCTTTCCAGACAGAATCTGGGCTCCGTCGAAGTTTGTCTTCAGGGTTCTAGTAGACTTGGCACAGTGGTATGTCTGGCTTTCGGCTTGCCAGGTGCGAGGTGCTTCTTGGTGATGAGCCGATGAGCTGGTTGCGGTCTGTTGAGATTGCTGCGTGAGCTGGTGGAGGCTCTGTATTGGTTGTTCCCTTGAGAAGGGTGTGCGACTTGTCCTCTGGTTGTGAAGCTGTGTGTGTTTTGTCTGCTGACCATAGGATGGATCGGTAGCTGTTTCTCATGTCGAGGGTGTGTTTCCTCGGTAGGCGAGATGGTGGCAGCGGTGCCATGTTGGTTTTCGTGGTGTCTGAGGTGATGTCGGACTGTGTCCTCTGGTATATGCCTGCTCTGATGGCCGGTGTGCACGGCGCGTAGAGCGAGGTGTTGTTTGTGTTTATAGTCTGGCTGTGTCCCTCAGGTCTAGAGCTTTCGTGTGAATTGTGGTTTTCTGTTCTGGAGTTCTGACAGCGTTGTCAGTGGGTTACGGCGTTCTTACCCTCTTCCTGTGCTTGTCCTGAATTTTGAGGATGAAATTCCTTTAAGGGGGGAGGGCTGTAATGCCCCAGATTTTTCAGATCCTTGCTCATGGGTCACGGATCTGGTTTCTCAGAGTGTCTAACTTTGTTGTGTCTGAAATTTCGTTTTGGACATCTTTCGTGTTCGGATCGGCGCGATCTGGAGTTGTTTCGGAGGCCCGGAAGCGTTCCGTGATTTTTCTGCGTGTGTTTTCCGATTCTCGGTCTGTGTTTCGGTAATTCCTTCGGAACCTCGTTGCGGGTGAACCGGGCCATTCACCTAGGCGAGTGTGGTACCGTTACGATCGATGCGTTTCGAGGATCGCGGAAACGTGATTTTCCTATTTTTTGGTATTTTCTGGAATTTCTGGATTTTCCTATATATATAACCCTTTTCTCTCTCCCCTCTCATTTCTCTCTTCCCTCCCTCTCTCTTCTCCCACTCTCTCTTTCTCCCCTCTCTTCTCCGGCGGCCGACGGAGCGAGGCGGGGGCGAGGCGGAGGCGGCGCGGGCGAGGACGCGGGTGGGGATGGGCGAGGATCGAGGCGGTGGAGGCGCGTGGGAGATCGTGGCGCGGTCGCGAGCCGGCGAGGCTTCAACGGCGTTTCTTCGCGGATCGGCGAGCTCGGGGCGCGAAATCTTCGGTGGAGGTAGGGAGATGGACCCCCAGCTCCTGCATTCCCTTTCCCGCGAGTTTTGTAGGCCGTGGCGAGCCGAGCGGGTTTATTTTCATATTTTAGGGAAAATCCATGTTTTTGGGGAGTGAGCCGGATCTCTCGTTTTACGGCATTTTTGGCCGATCAAGGGATTTAGATGCATGCCTAGGGGCTTGGGGATGGATTCTCCTTTGTTTCCCCATCACCCGGGGGTGATTGGGGCGTGGATCGGATTTTTGGGCTGTTTCCCGCCGTTTTGCGCTCGGACGGGTGTGACGGTCCTTCCAATGACCGTCACAGCCTGTGACGCCCCAGGGTGGGTGCGTCACAGGGCCCGTTAGCCTTTTGGTGGTTTGTGGGTGTGACAGTCCCTCGATAGACCGCCACGGCGCTGTGACGCGCCTGGGTTCGACCACTACATGCCCTCTCGTGTTTTCAGACCGTTGGGGTCACGAGTCTTCTGACGCGCCTAGGTAGGACCGTTAGAGACTTTGATGCGCCCGAATGGGAATGTCAGAGCTGACGCAGCCCATTCTTCTGACGCGCCCAGGTAGGACCGTCAGACGCTGTGACGCGCCGAGGGGTGAGCGTCACAGCCTGTGTTGTTCCGTCTTCTAATGCACCAGGCTTGGTCCGTTAGAGACTGTGACACCCCGGAGTGGGCGCGTCACAGTCGTTGTTTCCCCTCTCGTGTGGCGCTCCTGCGTTGGACCGCCAGGGTGCTATGACGGTCCAGCAATGGACCGTTACAGACTGTGACGGCCCAAGGTTAGACCGTCAGGCTTTGTGTTGCACCGGGGTGTATTTTCATGTTCTCCGCGATCGTTTCGCGTTGTGTCGGTCCCTAGTCGACCCGGTTGGGACCTAGTGGTCGACTTGCGGTCTCGTGAGTATCCCAGACACCCCGAGAGTTCTGTGTTCGTGTTTCGAGGGTGTCGGGAGGACCGTGTTACCCCGATTAGCATGCCCGTAGGTGTGGTGGGTCCGGGTGACTACACGTGTTCTAGGCTTGCGTGTTGCGCTCGATCGAGTCACCGTGTATCGGTGTGTGTGCGGTGGGGTCTCCCCCGCATGTCATGAGTTTCTTTGGAAGGTGATTCCCTCGTGGGCCATGTGTTTGGCCTTGGACTACGAGTCCAGTTATTCGGCCTAGGGCTGGAGGTTTCCCGCTTTCTCTGAGATGGGGAATCGGTGTGGCGGCTTGTGTGCTGCCCTGGGAATCGTGCTTCAGCACTTTCTACGCTGCACCGAGTGTGTGCGGTCCCGTTTCATCGACGGTGGTTTCCGTGAGTCAGTCCTTACTTCCAGTGACCTGTCCACTAGTCGTAGCTTCCTGTGCATGCGGGTGCGGACCCACCTGGGAGTGGTGGAGAGCGAGACCCGGTGAGAGGTGGTTTTTAGGCTGGTTACCGTGGGGCCCCTTGCCTTTGCTACCAGAGTCCGGTGGGGGGGAAAACCAGCTAGAGGACCCGACCTAGAGCAGATGGTCTGTGTGTGCACACGTAGTTGGGGGCATAGGACACGCGCTGACGAGCGTGACCCCAGCTAGTCCTTGTTGTGGTACTTGTTGCGTGTATGAGTCTCACACCCGGGGCGTTGTAGCTAGACACTTGTGACGCGGTGTAAGACGTCAGGGGACGCATCCGGTCGTTCTTCTATTGGGTAGTGCTCTTGCTCGCTGGCAGGTGTGGACTCGAGTTTTGTTGGTTCTACCGTACTCCTGTCAAGTCGGGAGTGACAGACTGTCAGTCAGTCTTTGTGACTTCGACCTTCAGGTTTCGTCCGCGTTGACCGTTGAGTTCCAGGTGTTTCACCGTGGCGCGTGTGTCGGCTCTCGTGCCGTTTGACTAGTGCTAGTGGCTTTACCGAGGTTGCGTGTTGTTGTGCGATACCCTTGACCAGGCGTCAGGGTTGCACTTTGGACAGCGTGTCCAGGTTGGCCATGTTCTGGGAGATAGGCCTCTACGGCATGGTTGCCGTGGGTTTTTACTTCGGTAAGTGGTACTAGTGTAGTTCGGTAGCCCCCGACCGTGTGATCGGGGTGTATTTCTGGTACAGTAGGAGTAGCTGTAGTGCCGAGTTTTGACCGGCCACCGGTTCACTGTTCCTGCTGTAGTTGCTTATTTATTTCTGTTAATTGTAGATTTGTCCTACTTTATTTCCCATTTCTTTGTGCCTCCACACTCCTTTTAGCTCTTCCGACCCCTCCCGGCTCGTGGGCGGCAGTTCGAGTCTCGGGTTATCGAGCCTTCCCGATAATCGGATTCTCAGGTCGTTACATCAGTCGATCGGGAAAGCTCCCTTGGAGCCCCTATTCCTTATCCCAACCTAGCACTTATCCCTCAGTTGACCACTCCTGAACAAGTGCCATTCGCTCGGGCTCGCTGATGGAAGCTTAATGATTCAACCATTGTGAATCCTTTAATGGCAGGAAGCTCAAGGGGACAAGGGGAAACTAAGAGTCCGCGCGCCACAAGAAGCCTGCCTGAAGGGCGTAACCCCCCTAGAACCCCTCCGCTTATAGGGATCAATTCGCGCAACCGGCCACCATTTAAATAGGACATGCCCAACTGCGACGGAGGAGCTTAAGCACCTTAAGCACACCCAAGTAAGCATGAGCAGGAACCACTTCACCTCTTGGTGGAGAGGGATCTCGCGCTCCCACTTTCCTCCTAATTCCCCTCTTCGCATCTGTGATCTACTACTTGTGCTGACTTAGGCATCAGAGGGTCTTCCCCGGAGATCTATCCCTGGGCATCTCTGACTGGTTTCCCTTCTTACAGTTTATACTTCAAGGGTACATGGTCATATTCTTCCCTGCTCAGGAGCAGCGCGAGATCGCCCCTCTTCATCTGGCGCCGTCTGTGGGAAACGCACAAAGAGCCATCATGGTGCGAAGAAGTTCTGGCAGGAGGATTTCCGTCGATACGGGAAAAGCTCTGGTAACGGAGGAAGGCGCACCTTCCCTCCCCACGGAGCATTCCCCATCCGACAACCAAGCCAACAAGCTACCTCCATCGGTGGCGGGGGGAACAACTTCCCGGCGGGAGCACTGACGCCCTCCAAACCCTCAACGCAAAATTGGATGTCCTCGTGGATCTCATGAGGGCTCAGGCGGCCAGGGAGGAGAAGTTACAGCTCCCCAGGAAAAGCCCCCCACATGGAGATGCCTCCCAGCACACTGTTGGGGGCCGTTTCACCCTCCGGGGGCAGCGGCTCATTCGCAACGCGTCGGGAGGACCATCGCACGCCCCTCCCTCGGAGCAAGAAGCCTCCTCAACCCCGAGGAGGGAGAAGATCGGAGCACGCAAACCATTCCCAGACGCCGAGGCCCCTGAGGAGCATCGGGGCAGCATGCAAGCGCACCCCCCAGCCCCTCGGGACACTGACAACCGGAACTCTCTCTCCAACTGCGTGACTTTGAGAGGCGTTTCGCAGATCAAGAGCGTGTCCTTCGCGCCTTGCAGAAGACCTCTCCTGTGGAGGACAAGGAGAGATCCCTGTTCTCCGACTACATCCTGAAGGCAGAGATATCTCCCAGAATCTCACTTCCGACATTCAAGTCGTACGACGGCCAGGGAGACCCGGTCGACCATTACGACAGCTTCGACGCCCTAATGACCTTACATGGGGCATCCGACGTGATCAAGTGCCGAGAGTTCGTGACCACTCTGGTTCAGGGCACCCAGGCTTGGTTCAGAGCCCTCGCCCCCGGCAGCATTCACAACTTCAAGCAGTTCGGGTGAGTATTCAAAGAAAGCTTCGCCGGTAGCGGTCCACCCCGGTCAGTGGCAAGATTAATTGCCCTCAAACAAGAACAGGGGGAGAAGTTAAGGGCTTATATCAATCGATTTAAATCGGAAACCTTGTGCATCCCCCGCCTGGACGTGGCCTCTGCCATCACCGCCTTGACCGGGGGTACCCGCGACGAGAACCTACGGGGTGAGCTAGTGCCTCATCCCCCTACCTCCCTCGCTGAGCTAGTGACCTTGGCTCTGCGCCATGCCGAGTGCGAAGAAGTACTCAGCGCCTACCGAGGCACAACCGGCTCGGGTCGGGAGGGGGACAAGAAGAGACTGTCCGAGCAAGGGACGGGACAAGGAAAGAGACGAAACTAGGACGGAGATCGAAAGCAGCCGCTGTGGAAGTACGATCTGTATCCCCCACTTACCGCCCCCGTCTACGAGATCTATGAAGACATCAAAGGCTCAGGTCTCCTTAACCAACCAGAGCCCATGAAGACCAAGCATCGTAACCGCCGCAAGCACTGCCTGCTCCATAGCGACCACGGGCATCACACCAGCGATTACCATCAGCTTCAAGAGGAGATCGAGCGCCTCATCCGCCAGAAACACTTATCTCGATACATGACCGAGCAAAAGGAAGACCGAGGCACCACTAAAGAGATCGATAATGTCCCCTGTGGAGTCCATATCAACGTCATCGCGGGCGGAACGACATCAGGTGGAGATAAGAGCCGAGGACGGAAGCGTCACGTCGAGCTGGCGATCTGAGCCTCTATTGAGGCACCTGCGGCCCCACCGGCTAGCGAACCACAGTTCCTGGTATTCTCTGACCAGGACCTGGAAGGGCTAACTGTGGCGACCCGAGATCCGGATACCGGGAGGAGCCTGATACCATTCGAATCCTGGCCCGCCGCCCATGAGTGGGAGGCTCGGAAGGGCTAAAAAGGAGTGTGGAGGTACAGAGAAATAGAAAATAAGGCAGGACAATTCAACAATTAATAGAAATAAATAAATAACTACAACAGAGTCCAATCTAATAGAAAGTACAGTCTAAAGTAGTAAAACGTACCACATGCCAAGTGAACACTCGGCCCGACAAGCTGGCAACAAAGAACCTCCGTACCGCACCCTCGACCCTCGAGGAAGAACCGTCGCACTTGAAACGCAGGGGTGAGCCTCCTGTCATTGGCCCAGTAGGGATCCCGCGGAACCCCAACTGAGAAACAACGGCGGCAAGGAAAGAAGTAACTACGAAAGCAGGAAAGTAACTACGGTGGCCGGTAAACCTCGGCTCTACAGCTACTCCTACTGTACCAAAAATACGACCCGGTCTCCCAGTCGGGGGACAACCAAGCCATGAACCCGACATCCCCGATTCCACAATCGGGGACCACCAGACACGAACTGCCCTGGCCACGCTACACGAAAAATGCCACGACACCTCCGTCGCGGAGGTCTGCCCTCACAAAAGGGCCCAAGCCAAAACCACACGGTCTGGGAACACGGCCACGACCTCACCGTCGTGAACACGACACTATCTTGGGAAAGGCCCTCGTGACACTCACCGGAAACCCCAGACCTCCACTCCGGGAACACTCCCGAAACCACTCACGAAGTCCCGTCTCGCGGATGGAAACAAAACTCGGGACCCGACAATTCACGTTACGTGACGGGAGCACCACCCACTAGAAGAATGACCAGATGCCTCCCCTGACATCTTACACCGCGTCACAAGTGTCTAGCTACAACGCCCCAGGCGGAGACTCAAACAGACTCAGTAACCAGTACCACAGAACAAGGACTAGTTGGGTCGCGCCTACCGTGCCGTTTCGACGCCCCCAACCTCGTGTGCACACTCAGACCATACGCCCTAGGCCAGTCCTCTAGCTGGTAATTCCCCCTAAGATCAGACTCGGCTGTACGTGGGGGCCCTACGGTAACAAGCCTACTCACCGTCTCTCTCGGGTCCGCCGCTCCACCACTCCCAGGTGGGTCAGCACACGCGTACCGTAAGAAGGCTACGACAAGTGGACGTGTCACAGGACGTGGACACAGGAAACCACGCATGCACCCATTGTGAGTAACACGGAGTAACAAGTGGCCTGAAAGCCACTCGACTCTGGACGACCCACTAGACCCTACTAAACCCAACGGCCTTTGAGTCACAAGACCTCGGGGTCAAGACCATTGCACCACGATAGCACTGAGCCGTCAATATGGTCTAATCCCTAGGTCCAAAATCACAATGCGATAACTCACAAGGCAGTTCACAACTGTCGAGACCATCCCTTGAGATGGGAAACTTAAGAAACCTCCAGTCCCAGGTTGGAGACTGGACTCACCGTCCAAGGCCACACGCTTGGCCCACTCGGAAGCCACCTTCCAAAGAAGCAACGACTTGTGGGGAAACCTCACCGCACTCATCCCGATACACAGTGACTCGATCTAGCAAGAACACGAAAGCCCGGAACACCTGGGTCACCCGGACCCACCAAGTCCACGGGTACGCTTATCGAGGTAACATGGTACCTCCAGACACCACAAAAATACGGTACCGAAACCACGGGATGTCCGGAACACTCACGAGGCCAAAGATCGACCACTGGGTCACAACCGGGTCGACCGGAGACCAACATAACACAATCGGAATGCTAGAAGGTCACCCGGACCCTTAAACCCATGGGCACGCTAATCGAGGTAAACGGAACCTCCGGACACCCAAAGACACGGTCACGAAACTCCGGGGGTGTCCGGGACACATACGGCCCAAGGGAAGCACGATCAGCAGTAGACTGCCCACCCTGGGTAGCCCGGCAGGCCACCCCAAGAACGTGCTACACATGCATAGCGCGTTCAGGCAGAACGTGGTTATATATACCTAGCGTGTTTCAACAAGATCGCCTATACTTCTATAGCGCGTTCAGAACAGAACGCGCTATAGGCCTATAGCGTGACGACACAGAACACTCTACTCACCCCTAGCGCGACAAAAACTAACTTACTGTTCATCTTCCTCGATGAACGCGCCCTATCGGGGCGGCGTGACCCTCAAGAACGCGCTACCTGAGACTAGCGCGTTCTCAGTCCGCGGCCGTAAACGGCGGAAAACCGTAGAAAAACCCATTCCACGCCCCTTTCACCCCCAGGTGAAGGGGAAACAAAAGGGGAAACCTTTCCCAAGCCCCTAGGCATGCATCTAAATCCCTGGATCGGCCAAAATACCGTAAAACGGGAGATCCGACTCACACCCCAAAAACATGAGTTTTCCCCAAATCCCTCGAATAAGCCCGCTCGGCTTACCACGGCCTACAAAACTCACGAGAAAATGAAGTACGTAAGTTGAGGTCCATCTCCCTACCTCCACCGAAGATCGACGCACCGTGGACGTCGATCCACGAAGAAACGCCCACAAAAAACACCGCCGGTACCTCACGCTCGCGAACCGGCTTCACCGCGCCCACGTTCCTCGATCCTCGACCCATCCTCACCGTCCTCCCCACCCGCGGTCGCCCCGCCTCGCCCTCGCCTCGGTCCGTCGACCGCCGGAGAGGAGAGAGTGAGAGGAGAGCGTGGAGAAGAGAGAGAGTGAGAAATGAGAGGAGAGAGAGAGGGGTGGGAGGGTTTATATAGGAAAAACCCAAAAATTCTGAGAAATTCCAAAAATTAAGAAAAATTGCCTCTGTGTTCCTCGAAAAATGCACAACGCACTGGTGCCATCTCGGAGTCGGAGAACGCAACGGTTCACCCTGCACAGTGTTCCGAAGGTCCGACGGACAAACACACGCATAAAACCCAACACGCAACCCGGGACCCACAACGGTGCTCTGAAAATTCCAGAAAATTACCGATGTGCTCCTCACCACGCACGGACCCAAGGAAATTCACGGGCACACCACCAATGGGTCCGACAATCCGGTATAAAAATTCCGAAGCTCACTCGGACACGATCTGTAACCCGCGAAAAAGACGATCCGAAACCCACGGATCCTGATCCGAAAAAAATCTAAAAAATCCGGGGCATTACAGCCCTCCCCCCTTAAAGAAATTTCATCCTCGAAATTCAAGACTAGCACCAAGCACAGGGGAAGAACGCCTCAACCAACTGATAACACTGTCAGGGCCCCAGCACAAAAAAACCTCGATTCTCGCTAAAGCACCGATCATGAGGGATACGGCCAGACCATAATCACGAACGACACCATGCTCTGCACACCGCACACACATCGGCCACCAGAGCAGGCATAACACAAGGGCATATGTCTGGTATCACCTCAGACACAACGATGAACCCCTCACGGTATCGCTGCCCACCCTCTAGCTTACCGAGGGAACGTAATCCTTGTCACAAGAACCAATCCACCGGTCAACGCCCATGGCTCGGCGGACCAACCAAACACCAACTTCGCAACCCGCTGATCGATCTCACCCCCCTGCACCATGGACAACCATCACTGAGCTTCCACCAGCTCACACCTCAGAAACGGCCACCAAAAGGCCTCGCTGGCACGCGGCTCTCTCCATTCTCGAGCCCCTACAACCATCATCTTCTGTCCGTGAAAGACCATCCACTGGTCACCAAACACTCCTCAACAGAAACCTCCACCGGCCCAACAGGCACGATCCAACTCATGACAGGCCACCGCTGACTCATGCACAAACCAACACCACAACCGATCTCGAACCTCACGCCAACTCTACCGTCTCAGGGGAGCACGGCGAAACCACATGACAAGATCTCCCCTCGGTCCTCACGTCACTCGACTCAGACTTACGGGGAATCCTCCCTTGCTGGTCGTAGACTGAGGATCAATATCCAACGCCAACGTCTCATCAGAGACCTCCACACACAGGCATCGTCCATCGCCCTGTCTCATCAAATCCTATCTCATCGAAACCTCCATCTCAATTAATCCAAGAGGACGCCTGCCAATCCCGACTCCCACTCTTATCATAGAGCCACGGGACACACAACCTCTTACAATCTATGACACACTTCTTCAGAACACGATCTCATCCACGAACGCAACCTCCAACGCAAGAACATGGTACTCATGCGGCAACCTCGCCAGCACATTTCCCCAACTCTCCACCTGCCAGTGCCATAAACCACAATATCTCAAGCAACGACATGGCAACAACACGTCTCACGCCGCCGGAGACAACGCATATCAAGGAACCAATCCTCCGCTGCTCTACTCTTTCTCAAGAAATCCACCCGCAGCAACCAACGCTACGATCCGCGCACTCTGATCCATACGCACAACCACCACATCGACAACTGGAGATCCACCAACTCGACAACCATCTGCAACCCCGCAGACTCCGATCCTCTGCACATAGGGAACCGCAACACCAATCGCAATTCTCGCGAACACCGCCCAACCGGCACTCATCCTTCCGGAACAGCGCCAACACCCTTACACATCAGGGAACAGGCAAAGCTTCTCACAGGCAACCACCTTAACCAACCGCGATCTCCTCCAACCAAGGGAAAAACTCAATACACTTCCGACCAACGGAAGGAAAACCTCCACACTCGACCTGACCTCGAGCCTCGTGCCATGCTGGGAACAGCACCTTCCAGCGCCAAGAAAATCACCACCACATCAGGTCAGCGCATCTGACACACTCGGCGAGTGTCACGTAAGACCATAATCACAGCATCTCTCGATGCACCACCACTACAATTCCTCGAACTGTAACACGCCACGCCAAGAGCCGCAACACGAGCCACAATCGACAACCGTCACGCTCATCCTCGAGTCTGAAACTCACTGCAGAACCTTCTCATATCGAGCCAACTCCATGGCGAACACAACCCATTCGCACACAGGAGCGCAGGAGCAAGACTTACTGGGACACCACAACCCAATCCTACCTCGAAATCCATAAAGATAATCGGGACCGACATGTCACTTCTGACGCCACAGAGCATGACAAGGACACCAGGCTCGACAAATCAGCAGCTCAACACAAGATCCTCCGCTCGCCAGAGCACAATTCTCGACCAGAGCACCCGCACCAACACCTCAAACCACAACCTTAACACCGCAGGGGCTGGGTAAACCTCATGCTGGAGTGGCCAACTCTATGACAACTCCCTCAGAGCACGCTCACGGCCACTTAACGACAAACAATCCTCACCAGCCACCTGACCTTGATGCAGACTCCTTGAACGCAGCACCGCAGCAACACACCCACCGGCAACCTCTGCCCAACGCAACACGACCAGGGCCTCTGCCCAACGCAACACGACCAGGGCCACCACCCAAGGGAGAAAGCTCTCGACCTCGATCCGCAGACCCCACGCCGGCACGAAAACCGCGAACAACGACCACCCTCACCGCGCCGCACAGCGCACTTAAGCTCTCAAGCGAGAAATAAAGTGGAAAACAAGCACAAATCCCTATGCCAGCTGCCGACCGTACTAAACCTTATGAACTCTGATCACTACAATATCTCGAATTCCCATGTACATCCACAACCACGCTCTGATACCAACTATGGCGACCCGAGATCTGGATATCGGGAGGAGCCCGATACCATTCGAATCATGGCCCGCCGCCTACGAGCGGGAGGCTCGGAAGGGCTAAAAAGGAGTGTGGAGGTACAAAGAAATAAGAAATAAGGCAGGATAATTTAACAATTAACAGAAATAAATAAATAACTACAACAGAGTCCAGTCCAACAGAAAGTACAGTCTAAAGCAGTAAAATGTACCACATGTCAAGTGAACACTCGGCCCGGCAAGCTGGCAACTAAGAACCTCCGTACCGCACCCTCAACCATCAAAGAAGAACCGTCGCACCTGAAACGCAGGGGTGAGCCTCCTGTCACTAGCCCAGTAGGGATCCCGCGGAACCCCAACTGAGAAACAACGGTGGCACGGAAAGAAGTAACTACGAAAGTAGGAAAATAACTACGGTGACCGGTAAACCTCGGCTCTACAGCTACTCCTACTGTACCAAAAATACGACCCGGTCTCCCAGTCGGGGGACAACCAAGCCACGAACCCGACATCCCGATTCCAAGATCGGGGACCACCAGACACGAACCGCCCTGGCCACGCTACACGGAAAACGCCACGACACCTCCGTCGCGGAGGTCTGCCCTCACAAAAGGGTCCAAGCCAAAACTACACGGTCTGGGAACATGGTCACGACCTCACCGTCATGAACACAACGCTGTCTGGGGAAAGGCCCTCGGTGACGCTCACCGGAAACCCCAGACCTGGACTCCGGGAACACTCCCGAAACCACTCATGAAGTCCCGTCCCACGGATGGAAACAAAACTTGGGACACGATAATTCACGTTACGTGACGCGAGCACCGCCCACTAGAAGAACGACCAAATGCGTCCCCTGACGTCTTACACTGTGTCACAAGTGTCTAGCTACAACGCCCCAGGTGGAGACTCAGACACATTCAGTAACCAGCACCACAGAACAAGGACTAGTTGGGGTCGCGCCTGCCAGCGCCATCCGACGCCCCCAACCTCATGTGCACACTCAGACCATACGCCCTAGGCCTATCCTCTAGCTGGTAATTCCCCCTAAGCCCAGACTCGACTGTACGTGGGGGCCCTACGGTAACCAGCCTACTCACCGTCTCTCTCGGGTCAGCCGCTCCACCACTCCCAGGTGGGTCAGCACACGCGTGCCGTAAGAAGGCTACGACTAGTGGACGTGTCACAGGACGTGGACACAAGAAATCACGCACGCACCCATTACGAGTAACACAGAGTAACAGGTGGCTCAAAGCCACCTGACTCTGGACGGCCCACTAGACCTAATAAACCCAACGGCCTTTGAGTCACAAGACTCGGGGTCAAGACCGTTGCACACGACAGCACTGAGCCGTCAATCTGGCCTAATCCCTAGGTCCAAAACCGCAATGCGATAACTCATGAGGCAGTTCACAACTGCTGAGACCCATCCCTCGAGAAGGGAAACTTAAGAAACCTCCAGCCCCAGGCTGGGAGACTGGACTCACCGTCCAAGGCCACATGCTTGGCCCACTCAGAAGCCACCTTCCAGAGAAGCAACGACTTGCGGGGAAACCTCACCGCACTCACCCCGATACATGGTGACTCGATCTAGAAGGAACACGAAAGCCCAGAACACGTGGGGTCACCCGGACCCACCAAGCCCACGGGCATGCTTATCGAGGTAACACGGTACCTACAAACACCCCAAAAACACGGTAATGAAACCCACGGGGTGTCCGGAACACTCACGAGACCAAAGGTCGACCACTGGGTCACAACCGGGTCGACCGGAGACCAACACAACACAATCGGAATGCTAGAAGGTCACCCGGTCTCTTAAACCCATGGACACGCTAATCGAGGTAAACGGAACCTCCGGACACCCAAAGACACGGTCACGGAACTCCACGGGGTGTCCGAGACACACACGGCCCAAGGGGAGCACGATCAGTCGTAGACTACCTGCCCTGGGTAGCCTGGCAGGCCACCCCAAGAACGCGCTACACATGCATAGCGCGTTTAGGCAGAACGCGCTATACATACCTAGCGCATTCAACAAATCGCGCTATACTTCTATAGCGTGTTCAGAACAGAACGTGCTATAAGCCTAGAGCTTGACAACACAAAACGTGCTACTCACCCCTAGTGCGACAAAAATCACCTTACTGT